>JAWDJD010000003.1:185179245-185366745 GCA_035047305.1 Bradypodion pumilum
ACAGATTTAATGGCTTAGACTCGGTAGACAGAGTGCCAAAAGAATTATGGACGGAGATGAGGGACATCATGCAGGAAGCAGCAAAGAAAACCATACCAAAGGAGAGGAGGCATAAGAAAGCAAAATGGTTATCTGATGAGGCTCTTGAAATAGCAGAGGAAAGAAGGAACGCAAAAGTAAAAGGAGAAAGGAAAAAATACAATCATTTGAACACAGAATTTCAAAAAAAAAAGCAAGGAGAGATAAGGAAAACTACCTAAAAGAACAGTGCAGAGAAATGGAGGAAAACAACAAAAGAGGCAGAACCAGAGATCTTTTCAAAAAAATCGGGGAAATCAAGGGAACATTTAAAGCAAACATGACCATGATAAGGGACAAAGACAGAAAGGAGCTAGCTGATGCAGAAGAAATCAAGAAAAGATGGAAAGAGTACATAGAGGAACTCTACAAAAAGGACCTCAACAGTACTGATGATCACAATGATGAAGAAATTGAACTTGAGCCAGACATCCTGGAGAGCGAAGTCATAAAGGCCCTAAAGAGCACTGCAAACAACAAAGCTAGTGGAGATGATGGCATCCCAGTTGGATTTTCCAAAGCGCTAAAAGATGATGGCATCAAATTACTGCATTCAATATGCCAGCAGATTTGGAAAACAAAACAGTGGCCACAGGATTGGAAAAGATCAGTATACGTTCCAATCCCAAAAAAGGGCAATGCCAAAGAATGTTCAAATTATCGAACAATGACACTCATCCCACACGCCAGCAAGGTGATGCTCAAGATAATACAGGATAGACTTCAGCAGCATGTGGAGAGAGAATTACCAGAGGTGCAGGCTGATTTCAGAAGAAGCAGGGGGACTAGAGACCACATTGCCAACATACGCTGGATCATGGAGAAAACAAAGGAATACCAGAAACAAGTGTACTTTTGTTTTAATGACTACACTGGCATTTGACTGTGTGGACCACAACAAGATGTGGCAAGTAATTAAAGAGATGGGAATACCAGAGCACCTCATATGCCTCATGAGAAATCGGTACATGAACCAAGAAGCAACAGTTAAGACAGAACACGGAATGACAGAGTGGTTTGGAATAGGAAAAGGAGTAAGACAAGGCTGCATTTTGTCACCCTGCTTATTCAACTTATACACAGAGCACATAATGCACAATGCAGGGATAGAGGAATCACAATATGCGATTAAAATCGCTGGGAGAAACATCAACAATCTGAGATATGCAGACGACACCACCCTAATGGCAGAAAGTGAGGAAGACCTAAAGAATCTCTTGATTGGGCTGAAGGAGGAGAGTGCAAAAGCTGGCTTGAGACTGAATATCAAGAAAACCAAGATAATGGCAACAGGTCCGATCAGTTACTGGAAAATAGATGGGGAAGAAGTAGAAGCAGTGACAGATTTTACTTTCTTAGGATCAAAGATCACTGCAGATGGGGATTGTAGCCATGAAATAAAAAGGCAACTGATCCTTGGGAGATAAGCTATGAGAAACCTGGGGAACATAGTGAAAAGCAGAGAAATCACATTGCAAACAAAAATTAGAGTAATCAAATGTGGGAAGGCATCTGGTTTCTGTCTCCTGTCGCCTTCACATTTTGTAAACAAAGGCCTCTTTGTCTGCATGAGAGACAACGCTGGATTTTGGGCATGCGTAGAATAATGAGAAGATTTCTCCCTTCTTTCTCCTTATTTGGGGAGACTCCGTTAGACTCTTCCTGTGTTTATCTGGGGCTATAAACTGTTGCTAATGAGGCTGAATGATTATCTTTACATGGATCAGACTCCTACAAGTGGCGCCCCGTCGCGAGGCGTTTGAATGAAATTCAAAGGAATGCTTTGAAGCAGCAATTAGCAATTAGCACCTCATAATTGGCGACCAGGGACAAGGTCTTCACTCACTCACGACCAGAGGAAAGGTCCAATCAAGCGCTTGAGAAATACAACAGGGTGAGTGAAAAGAAAAAGAAAATTATCATGGGGTGTGTGTTTGCTTCGCATGAGGAGGAGCTTTGTAAAGATATCTCAGATCTTTTGCATATGAATGGGAGACGAGCTGATAAGAAGGAAATACAAAAGCTAGTCCAAGTTATAGGAAAAATCTGTCCTTGGGTTAAATATAATGAATGTTTGGACTTAAAACAGTGGAAACAGATTGGGAATGAATTGCAAAAGCATGAGAGAATTTCTGTATCAGTTCAATTTATGTGGAGTGAAGTCAGGAACTGTCTTCAAAGACTTACTCCAAGAAATATGTTATTCTCTCAGAGGCTTGATGGCCCCCTTCCACAGCTTTTGCCTCCAGCCAAGGGAGGGAGTCCAACGGCCCCTCCATCATATGAGAAACAACAGCATGAGCCCCCTGATGGAGATGGGGGTGGAAAAGGAGATGGGACATTATATCCTGCCTTGCAGCAATCAAGCACTTTTAGCCCTACAAAAGACCTGTTCTCTGCTGCTTTAACTGCAGCTGTGCTGGATGTGGAATCTACTGAGATATACCCAGTAATCAGGGGGGCTCCGGCTGTTGGCAATGCAGCGGCAATCCCAGATAGATATGAAACCCTCCATTACAAATATCTGAAGGAACTGAGAGTCAGCATACGTGACTATGGGGCCAATGCACCTTTTACAAAAGCTCTGTTGGAAGCCATTGCTTCTCAAAAATTGCTACCAGTTGATTGGAAACAGATGATTAAAGCACTCCTGCCCCCTGCAGAAGCCATGCTCTGCTTGCAAGAGTGGAGGGATGTGGCTTGGGAGGTAAATCGCACACGCCCTGCACTCACGATGGATATGTTATGTGGGGAGGGAAATTTTGCCAACCGCACACAGCAGTTGGCACTCACTGATGCCCAGTTGGGAGATATTGCACAGATAGTCATGCACGCCTGGAGTAAGATTCCTTCCAAAGGAGATAGCTCAGTTGCTGGGTTTGCAGCAATAAGGCAGGGGCCTAAAGAGGATTACACTGAGTTCATTAACAGACTCATGACTGCCCTCAGCCGCCAGGTGGAAAATGTCCCGGCACGGGAAATGCTCATGAAACAACTGGCTTTTGAAAATGCCAATGAGGATTGTAAGGGTGCTCTGACAGCTGTTTATGCTTGGCCAGGCACATCGATAGCAGACATGATGAAAGTTTGTCAAAATGTGGGGACTCACAGTTACAAGGCTCAACTTCTGGCAGCTGCAGTTCAGTTGCCCACAACTCATGCTCAAAACAAACGTTGTTTTGGCTGTGGAAAAGAAGGGCATTTTAAAGCACAATGTCGCTCCTCTCAAAAGCCGGCAGCACGCCCTTCAAGGAAATGTCCCATTTGTCAGAAAGGGTACCATTGGGCCAATCAGTGCCGCTCAAATCCTAATGCCAACCCCTCAGCTGCTCAGCACAAAGACTCTGACTTTTCTCCACAGCAGCAGGGAAATGGGAGTGCGGGCCAGGCTTGGGCCCAGGCAAAATAACAGGGCTACCAGAGGTCAGTGAGGAAGCAATAGCGGAGGTTTTGAAAGAGATGGAAGAAGATATGGAACTTGCCCAAGAAATGATTTCACGATATAGGGAAAACCATCCTCTAAAAGAAGGGCTTTTATTGAGGTTATCCAAGGACTGTACCTTTACTATGCCAGGGTGTGTGGAGGCTCTTCCCACACTGGTTGATGATGTTATTCCCCAGGGCATGGTGGGCATTGTTCTTCCTTGCCCAGACGCCTTACCCGCTTCTGTACACATTGCAGCAGGGTCAGTTACATTGGGTCACCAAGAAATTGTCATCCCTGCATCAGCCACGCAACATCTCACCCTGCCTAAGGGACAACCTGTAGGACGCCTTCATCTGCTCCCACTAGGGACCACTGCAACTCCATCCCAGGAGGGGACTGTAACAGCAGCTATGGCGGTGATACAAATCACCGAGGATAGACTGACCCGCTCGCTGATTATGGGTGGACGTACAGTGTCTGGACTAATCGATACGGGAGCTGATATTTCAGTGGTGGCAAAAAAAGATTGGCCAACTGGATGGGCCGTCCGCCCCTGTAGGGAAGTTTTTGGGGTGGGCGGGTACGAGCCAGCACAGCAGAGTGTTCATCCAATCGTCTTTGAGACCTCAGGGGGAACAAAAGTTTCTCTTCACCCCCTGATTATGGATATTCCTATTACTCTGTGGGGCCGGGATCTCATGGCTAAAACAGGGTGTACCTTGCAGACAAATTTTTGATACGGGCCTCCCCTGCAGCGCCGTTGCATGCACTTCCACTACAATGGAAAACCACCCCGCCAGTGTGGACGGATCAATGGCCACTCTCAAGAGAAAAGCTCCAGGCGGCGGAGGCCCTTGTACAGGAGCAATTAAATCTGGGACATATTCAAACAACCACTAGTCCTTGGAACTCTCCAATTTTTGTGGTGAAAAAGAAGTCTGGAAAATGGAGATTGTTGCATGATTTGAGAAAAGTTAATGAGCACATCTTGCCAATGGGACCTCTACAATCTGGACTACCTAATCCGAACATGGTTCCTGAAGATCATCAACTCATGGTCATAGACTTGAAGGACTGTTTTTATACAATCTTGCTAGCACCACAAGACAGAGAAAAATTTGCATTTACATTGGCAGTATACAATAATGAACATCCTACTCAATGGTTTGAATGGTGTGTCTTGCCTATGGGTATGGCCAACTCGCCGACTCTATGCCAACATTTTGTGAACATGGCTTTGGAACCTTTCAGGCAACGTCATCCAGAGGTTAAAGTCTATCATTACACAGATGACATTTTGTTACATGGTCCACAAGTCACGGAAAAACACCTGCAGGACCTAGCAGACATTTTGCAACAAGCGGGCTTGATCATAGCTCCTGAAAAAGTGCAGCGGATGTATCCATTCCAATATCTGGGACATAGGCTCTCAGCTACCGCTTCAACTCAGCTATTGCCAACAATAGCTATTCCAGAGCAGTTCACTCTTGTACAATTGCAACAATTGCTAGGGAACATAAATTGGGCTCGTCCCTTCTTGGCCCTGAGCACTGAGGAACTGTCACCACTTTTTGCTGCTCTTTCTGGACACACTTCTCCAGCGGACATCATTCCCTGCACAACGGAGATGCGTACAGCTCTTCAACGCCTCAACAAAAAGCTGCATACCATCGCTGTGGATCGGGTGCCCTCAGGCACCATTGCGCTGGCATGCGCTCTTCTTCCCACACCGAGGCTGCCCACTGCTGTTTTGTTTGCACCTGTCAACGCTCAGAAGGTGGCCATCGTGGAATGGCTACACTTGGTGCACACTCCCTCGAAAAACTGTTATCGCCTGCCTGATGCGATTGCTGATCTTTTCCTTAAATGCCGTACTAGGGCAAAGCATTTGACTGGCTATGACGTTGACTTTGTTTGTTTTCCTTTTTCGCAGGATCAGCTAACCGCCTTGCTACAGCATTCTGAGGCATTTCAGGTGGCCATGGCGGACTTTGTGGGACTAGTTAAATTTAACCCCCCCAAGGATAAGCGGTTTACCTTGCTGAATCTCACTTCTTACTCCCTGTCATCCCCGCTTTGCATGCAACCTATCTTGCATGCCGTTACTCTTTTCTCGGATGGCTCCCCCTCCCGTGGAGTACTTACATGGCAGGGTCCTACTGGGGAATGGGAGGTTGTTTTTACAGGACCTCAAGCATCAGCCCAGCGGTCGGAACTGGCAGCGGTCATACTTGCTTTCTCTACGTTTTCTGATGTGCCTTTTAACCTGATTGTGGATACTCAATATGTTTACCGCCTTGTTTTTACTTTAGCTCAAGCTTATTTGTCTCCATCGATGGATAGGGATCTTTTTGCTTTATTCCAACAGCTTCAAGGCTTTCTTTCCAACCGTACGGTCCCATTCTTCATTGCCCACATACGCTCTCACACAAGGATCCCAGGTTATTTGACGGAGGGCAATGCACGAGCAGATTCTGCTCTCCGGGACTCTGCTGAGGTTTTTTCTCTCTTTGACAACCCCATTGACAGTCATGCAATGTTTCATCAATCTGCTAAGGTTTTGCATAAACGATTTTCCATTCCTATGTCACAGGCTAGAGACATTGTGTCATCCTGTGCTTCCTGTACGAAGTCTCCTATATCCCTGCCATTTGATGCTGTTAATCCTCGAGGAACAGAAGCCAATCAGCTATGGCAGATGGATGTCACGCAAGTACCTGCTTTGGCTCCGCTTTCTAAGTTACATGTGACTGTTGATACCTTCTCTGGATTTATATGGGCTACACCCTTACGGGGGGAAACATCCAGACATGTTATACAACATTGCATTCGTTCGTTTGCGGTAATGGGTAAACCTAAAAGCCTTAAGACAGACAATGGGTCATCATATGTTTCTTCTGCCTTTCAGGACTTTTGCCGTCAGTGGGACATTAAGCTAACCCATGGAATACCCTATAACTCGACTGGACAGGCAATTGTTGAAAGAGCCCACCTGACATTCAAAAATTTGTTACACAAACAAGTGGGAGATAGAGGGGTTCCTGTGGCTGAAATACCTACAGCTGTTGCTAAAGTACTGTATACTCTTAATTTTCTTCTTGCTCCCCATAACAGGTCACACTCTCCAGTTGAATTGCATTTCAGGACCGAGGAGTGTCTTCCTAAGCCATTGGTCGTTTATCGGCAGCAACCGGATCCTGAGTGGAAAGGTCCTGTGCCTCTAATCACCTGGGGACGAGGATACGCAGCTGTTTCTACGACCTCAGGACCTGTGTGGATTCCTGCTCGAGCGATCCGCCCATGGAGAGAGAAGAAGGTTACTCAGCTCCAGGACGGTGGTTCACCAGTAGACTAAAGTTGCTGACATTTGTTCTTTTCTTTCTTACTGTGCTTCCAGCTGTAAGAACAATGACTCATGGGGGCAACCCCAACTTTTGGCTTCGTCATGCTAACTATATGTTTGAGGTTCATGGTAAGAATGCAACGTTACACTATGAGCATCCACCGGCAGTGTCTCAAATGGCCTTTCTTCCGGCATTGTTCAACACGCCTGAGTTGGTTATTGGACACTTACAACATCTTGATAGGTCTACACTCTTCTCTAATCCCGCCAGAACAATTTAACAACACCCGCTGGCGAAGCATGACATTCAAGAAGTACACTAAAGGACTTTGTTTCTGCTGTCATAGTTCTGGAGTCTGGAATAGTAAATGGAAGCACTGGACTCAAGCACAAAGGGTTTTGCAGAATGTAGGCAATTATACAGGATGTGACTATTATTTTTGGTTATGGGGTAGTTATAACAGTTCTTATAAGCTTAATTATACCTTGTTTAACACTACTATTGAAGATATATATGATGTGTTTCCTATGTTTACTCCTGATTATTCTGCTATAGATAGTGGTTCAATTTGCAATGGATGGCAAATTAAGGATCCCAACATGTGGTTCTTTTTTAATGGAGTTGCCACGAATTTCCATCCAGGACAATATCAATGTGCAGCATTGGGTTATTTTACCTTACCCGTACAAGTGCAAATGCCGCTTCAGGCAGATGCACGGTGCCGGAGAGCTGCTGCCGGCCCGATGGGTTCTGGTTGCAATGATGAAGTGATAATCGATGTTCAGCTTTCTGATGGTAGCTCCTGGGGGAGAGCTATAGGGAGTGTTATCACTGGAGCACTCACCTTGGGATCATACCCAGGTGTCATTTCCCAGGAGAATAGAAGGTCCATTTTGGGACTCACCTGTAGGCTGGAGAAATCAATCAATGCCACAGGGAGGGTCATATGGGATCTTCAAATGGAAATCACTGAGCTTCATCAAGACCAAATGCAGGACAGACTGGCCATAGATTACCTGTTAGCAAAATCCGGAGGATTTTGTAGGCTGGTCGGGAACCAGGGATGTCGGGTAAAATTCCAGGATCTGAATAATACTATTGAGAAAGAACTTCAGAATTTACAGGAGAGCATTACTAACAATGTACGCACGGATGTTAATCTTTTTGATTGGATGACTTCTTGGTTGCCTGATTTGTCTGTCCTTAGACAAGTTTTCTTTTATGGGTTCGTTATTATTATCTGCCTTATATCTTTGTGTTTTTGCATTAATTGTATTCCTAATCTTATTTCTATGTGTAACACATGTCCACTGCGTAGAAGGGAGACATCGGGTTTTGCACGACGGCAATTGTACTCAATGAGGTGTCATCCTCCGGAACAAGGTACCAGGAGTCAGGAGGGGTACGATGTCCAGGAGGACAGTGATGCTGTATATGGAGGAGTAGTTATGGAGTATGATGACATGCAGGGGTATGATTGGCCGTCCCTCTCTCAAATTTAAATGAAAAAGGAGGACATGTGGGAAGGCATCTGGTTTCTGTCTCCTGTCACCTTCTCATTTTGTAAACAAAGGCCTCTTTGTCTGCATGAGAGACAACGCTGGATTTTGGGCATGCGTAGAATATTGAGAAGATTTCTCCCTTCTTTCTCCTTATTTGGGTTCTGACTTTCTGATTGGCTCTGTGCCTTAAGTTTTGTTTCTGATATACTCTGTTTGAATAAAGAGACGCCATTAGTATGCCTTTGTTCAGCCAAGAAAAGCAGTCCCGTGTGTATGCTTGCTCTCTACTTTTTCTCTACTTCTGTTTCTTACTTGTCTAATGAGCTGGACTCCGTTAGACTCTTCCTGTGTTTATCTGGGGCTATAAACTGTTGCTAACGAGGCTGAATGATTATCTTTACATGGATCGGACTCCTACAGTCAAAGCAATGGTATTCCCAGTGGTAATGTATGGATGCGAGAGCTGGACAATTAGGAAGGCTGAACACAGAAGAATAGATGCCTTTGAAATGTGGTGTTGGAGGAGGGTTTTGATAGTCCCCTGGACAGCGAGGAGAACAAATAGGTCAATCTTAGAAGAAATCAACCGTGGCTGCTCATTGGAAGTTCAAATAGTATAGACGAAGCTAAAGTACTTTGGACATGAAATGAGAAGGGAGGACTCACTTGAGAAGGCCTTGATGTTGGGAAAGGTGGTGGGCAAAAGAAGAAGGGGGTGGCCAAAGATGAGATGGCTTGATGGTATTTTAGACACAGTGGGCACAGGGCTGGGAGGGCTGAGGGGGATGGTGGAGGACAGAGGCGCCTGGAGGAAAATGGTCCATGGGGTCGCAAAGGGCCGGAGTCGACTGTGCAACTGAACAACAACAATCTTCAAAAAGTTGTTGCTATCGAGCAAAGAGCTGCTGAACTTTGTTTCACTCAATAACCTAACGATAAGGATTGAGAAGATGTTTTAGCATGCACTAATGTCATTGTGCTATCTGAATAGGTAATGACAATTCTGATAATTACTATAATTTCACAACAAATATATAATTCCAAACAGTGAAGTCTGTTGCCAAACATAGAGTAGAGTTTCCCAAGTATTTTTCAGTAATTTATGCCTTGATTGCACAGAACACTTTCTCAGATTTTTTAAAATTGAGAAATCATACATATAGTTGAGGCCAAATTTAACTATACTGAGCAGAATTGTAGAAGCCAGTTGGACTTAATTACCACTAATCTATTCTATTGATTCCAACAGGTTTATTCAATAAGAACAACAGAGCTTACTGTAAACAAGACTAAACTTGGATCCACTCTATTTAAATAAGTGAGTTCCAGCTGATTTATGTCCCATTGATTTCACAAGGTCTACTCTAAGCAAGAGGCTGTGGACGCAGACAAAGAAGCTGACGTCTGAGGTGAGTTGGTCTGATCATGTCTACACCACGCTCAAACAATCTACCCCCAAACAACCCCATTTTAAAACCGTATTAGGAGTGGAACTTAATTAACCCACTGTATTTTCCTCCTGTTGCCAGTATATGTGTAAGCTTGGGACAGGATAAAATAAAAAGAAACCTATAGACAGGATTCAGCAGTGGGCTCCAGGATAATCGACAAAAAGCCACTTTACAATTGAAAGCCTTTCCCCCATCAGGTGCAAAGAGGTCATTCCTGTCATGATACTCAATGCCTGGACTTTAATGTCTGTATTGTATTTACAGTGGAACCTCATACAACAATCGCCCCATATAGCAACACAATCGTACTGTATAACAATTAGGTTTTGGGAGAAAATGGCATCCTGCATAACAATTTTCCCTATGGAAAAAATTGTACAACAATTTTTCAATGGGGAAAACCACTTAGCGAAAAAAAATCGTTGTATGATGCATCCCATTGGGAAAATCGCTATACGATGCATGCATCGTATAGCAATTCTTTTGTATAACAATGAGCTCCATGGAACAGATTAAAATCGTTGTATGAGGTACCACTGTATTTGTATTCATTGCTTGAATGTAATTTCTAAGTTACTAGGTTGAAATATCCTAGTCTGCCAGTAGGAGCAGAATTTTACTTTGCCCTTGGTTCCCAAGCCTTGGGCAGGGAAAAGATTCTTTCCCTCGCCTTTCTCACAGAGTGTGAGAGTCACATGGGAAAGAAGGCCAGTCTTTCCCATGTGACGTAAGCAATACCAGAAAAGGCTGATACAGGTGTCCAAGGACTGATAACAGGTCCTTGGCAAACAGCTTTGGCAGACAGCCTAGAAATTCTAGAATGACGCACAGGCTGAAAAAGCTCACTTAGCAACAAGGGGCCATTCAATAATTATGTGATCCATTTGGGGGGGGATTAACTCCCCACCCCTATGAAATCTGACTGTGATTTTAGCTTCGGCCCCCTCCTTCTTTTAAAATTACATAATCCAGAGCTTTTGTATCAAAACTCTAATTTTTAGAGCTTTTCACTATTGGTACCTAATGCACAACAGCTCCAAATAGATTATGTAATCTTTGACCTGACCCCCCCCCCCCCACACACACACACATAATCTTTCCATAATTCAGATGGCAGACCCCCTCCCCCCTTCAAGGATCAAGTAATTGTTGAATGGCCCCCAAGTATGGGAAACCCAGAGGGGAGGAGAGAGAGAGCAGATACAAAAAGACTGCCCTGAGAGGCAGAAAGGGGCAGAACTGGATTTTTGGAATTCTGCTGTGACACAGATATGCTGTGGATTTCTTCTTATGCCATAGACAAGGGATAAACAGAGACATAGGATAACCAGTCAACTGGTTCTAGCCAGTCTACAGCCAGAGGGAGACTGTTTTTTTGGACTTTAGTCTTTACCATGATTTTTGGATTAAGTGTTAGAATTTTTATGGACTCAAAAAGACAGGCTGAAATCCCATTTTGTTCTTCATTCTGAACTCAGTGGGTTTTCCAAGCCTAGGGATCCGACTAGGGGAGGCATTGAGTTTCCTTTTTAATTTAGCTCAATGGTCTTTGCTAGCCAGAGAAACTTATTCTAGCCTGAGGAAGGCTGTGTTTGGATTGTACCATGAACATTGATCAGATCACCATTCCATTTTGGATTTTTTTAACTGAGTGGGTTTCTAGTCAAGGAGACTGTTTTTGTATTTTACTGGAAATGCTTTGGAGAAGAAACCAACTTTAATAAAATGAACTCTTTTTATTCATCTTTACAAGGACTTTGTTGAACTGCTTTTTAATAGTCTTTTAAGGAGCAAAGGGCTAGATAAGTGTTGTGTTCTGTTGGTTTTATTGTACACACGGATTACAATGTATCTGAGCCAATGTAACCTTACCTATAGCAACAATGTAACCTTCAGCTGTATCATATAAACCCTGTAATAGGACGCGAGCTAATGACCACCAGCTGGCAGCAGCGAGCGTCCAAGCTCTCTTGGTCCAAGCTCATCAAAGGCAACAGCGCGGGAAGTTTTCCCGCCACCACCTACACCTGGACAAGAAGGGCGTGACCCGCAATGACGTCACGCAGACAGTAGCCAATGGGCTACCATGGCACCACGTTCAAATGTGTTACTGCTGTATATAAAGAGCTATCGATCCGCCATTACCTCATGTTCCCTCTGCCCACGATGCAATAAACCTGAGTTAACCCAGCCCGAGGCTGTGTCCTGTGTCTTGGTTTGCATACACCAAATTGGCGACGAAGGTGGGATAATGGATCCCCACGGAACAGCCAGGGCACAGAGCGGTTTCAACATCACCAAACCGCAAGACTGGGAGCTGCTTGAGATGGATTTCCAGGCGGCCCTGGTGGAACTCAGAGTCAAAGGAGAAGACGAGGAGAGGAAGAGGGCCATCCTCACCAGAATGCTCGGGATGGAAACCAAGCGGACGCTGGTGGGCATAATCGCTCCGAAGAAGGTGAGCGACTTTAAGGCGAGCGACATCATGAAACTGCTGCGAGAGCGGTTCTGCCCCTCGAGGGCAATGTTTCCCGCTCGGAGCGCGTTTTGGAGGTGAGTCCAAGCGCCGGATGAGTCGGTTGAGGCATTCGTGGCCGCCATGAGGGTAGCCGCCGCCCCCTGTAAATGGGGCGATATCCTGGAGTTGGTCCTCAGGGACGGCGTGTTGTGTGGCCTGAAAGACAAGGAGGTACAGCGCAGCTTGATGAATAAGGAGCCGCCACCCACGCTGGCAGAGGTCATAGAGGCCGCGGAAGCCGCAGAGTCCACGAATGCCGGAGTGGACGAGATGCACCAGTGGCGTGAGTGGCGTCCTAGAGCCGGCAAGGCGGAAAATTCGGTGCACGGGAAGACCGGACAGTCGGTGCACGCGACTCGACGGGCCTCAAAGTCGTCTACGGAAGGCAGCGACGGCGAGGAGGTCCAGAAGGTCCGGAAGGGTGGTCGACGCTGCGAGGGTTGCGGAGCGGCCCACGAGCGCGCGAGATGCCCGTTCAGGAAGGCCGAGTGTTACACCTGCGGCCGGCGGGGGCACATCGCCAAGGCGTGCAGAAAGAGGAAAGAGGGCCGGAGGCAGTCACAAGACCGCGCAGCCAGACCGGACCGTCCAGCGAGGCCCAAAGATGGCGCCCAGACCACGAGGAAGCAGGACGGCGTGGGCCGCGTCTCGGACGGCAGCGAGGACGACGCCTCAGTGTTCAGCGTGTCCGCGGGACAGTCCCATTACTTCGTTGAGGTATTAGTACAAGGGGCCCCTATTAAGATGGAAATTGACTCGGGGTCCTCCTATTCCATAATTCCCCAGAAAGAGTTCCTGAAAATCGACCCCCACGTGCGGCCCAAGCTTAAAGCGTTGAGGTCCACACTACGGGACGTACAGGGAAACAGCATTCCGGTGTTGGGGGTCGGGAAATTTCGGGTCAATTTTAAGAGACATTCTGCGGAACTGCCCCTAGTTGTCCTCAAAGGGGGAAGCTGTAGCCTCCTAGGGACACAGTGGTTTCAGCCCTTAGGTTTGTTCATAGGGGGAGTGCATACCGTGGGGGGGGGACCCAATACAAGCGGTTTGCGATGCGCATCCCGACGTTTTTAAGAAAGGACTCGGAAGGTTCAAGGGACCCCCTGTAGCTTTCGACATAGACCCGGAGGTCCGCCCGATAAGACTCAAACCACGCAGGGTACCGTTCGCACTCAAGGACAAGATAGAGGCGGAACTGGACAAACTGGTGGGCCAGGGGATTCTTATTCCTGTTGATTCCGCGGAGTGGGAAACTCCAATTGTAACAGCTCTAAAGGCTAACGGGGAGGTGCGCATTTGCGCTGATTATAAGTGTACAATTAACAAGGCGATCCGCCCTAATGCTTACCCGGTGCCAGTGATCAGCCACCTTTTGGCCAGACTAAATGGGGGGAAGTGTTTCGCTAAACTCGATTTGGCACAAGCCTATCAGCAACTTCCAGTGACCCCCGCCACGGCCGCGGCACAAACGATAGTTACACATAAGGGAGCGTTCCAGGTGTCGCGGTTACAGTTCGGCGTGAACTCAGCACCCGGCCTTTTTCAATCGCTCGTGGAACGCCTCCTAAAAGGCCTGGAGGGGGTGTTGCCTTATTTTGATGACGTGTTGATAACAGGGGGGAGTGAGGCTGAACTGGCGAAAAGGTTGGACAAAGTACTGACCGTGTTCGAGAAAGCGGGGCTGAGATTGAGGAAGGACAAATGTGTTTTTTTCGAGACCGAGGTCGAGTTTTTAGGTTTCCGGATCACACCCGAGGGGATTAAGCCGTCTAAATCCAAAGTAGCAGCCATTAAAAAGGCCCCTCGCCCCACATCCAAAACCGAGCTGCAGTCTTTCCTGGGGCTCCTCAATTTTTACCATACATTCCTCCCGCGGAAGGCGTCCGTGGCCGAACCGCTCCATCGGTTACTTAAAAAGGAGGAGCCATGGATGTGGGGTGACGAGCACGAGAGGGCGTTCAAGGAGCTAAAGCAACTCCTAACATCTGAGGCAATCCTGACGCACTTCGACCCCAAACGGCCAGTGGTCCTAGTCTGTGATGCATCCCCGGTGGGGGTGGGGGCGGTGCTTTGCCACGTGTTGGAGGACGGAAGGGAGGCCCCGGTAGCGTTTTACTCAAGGTCCCTGTCCCAAGCGGAGCGAAATTACGCACAAACCGACAGAGAAGCGTTAGCAATAGTAGCGGGGACCAAAAAATTTCACGATTTTTTGTATGGCCGCCCGTTCAAAATCGTGACCGATCACAAGCCGCTGTTAGGGATTTTCACGGCAAGCAAGCCCACGCCACAGATCCTGTCCCCGAGGATGCTGCGATGGGCTATTTTTCTCAACGCGTACCAACATGAGTTGGAGTACAGGCCCGGAAAGGAGATCAGCCATGCTGATGCGCTCTCGAGATCCCCTCTGCCCTTGTCGGCGGACCAAAAGGCGAGAGCAGAAAGAGACCGCCAGGTGTTGCTAATTGAGGTTTTAGACGCACCCCCACTAGTACCAGCCGACATTGCTAGGGCGACAGGCAAGGACAGGACGCTGGAGAAAGTCAGTGCATGGGTGCAGAAGGGGTGGCCGGCTTCGTCCCCGAGTACAGAGTTCGACCCATTCTTTAGGAAAAAGCTGGAGTTGTCCCTAGAGAGGGGGTGCCTCCTGTGGGGCCAACGGGTGGTGGTCCCTGCGCCCCTGCGGACGAGGGTGCTCGAACTGCTGCACGTCAGCCACCCGGGCATAGTTCGTTCAAAGGCGCTAGCCCGGAGTTACTTCTGGTGGCCACAGCTGGACGCGGACATTGAGCACATGGTCGGCACTTGCGAGGCTTGCCAGGAATCCCGACCTGAGGCGGCCCGTCTGCCGCATAGGGAGTGGGACACGGCAAGGGGGCCGTGGTCCAGGGTGCACGTGGATTTCGCTGGCCCGTTCCGAGGAACCATGTTTCTCCTGGTGGTAGATGCGTTCTCCAAGTGGCTGGAGGTTATCCCAGTAAAGAGCACGTCCTCCGCCACGACAATTAGCCGGCTAAGGAGAGTCTTTTCCACGTTCGGTTTACCCGACACTTTAGTCAGCGATAACGCTAGTTGTTTCACCTCCGCTGAGTTCGGAGCATTCATGGAGGCAAACGCCATTCGGCATGTCACATCCGCACCGTTTCACCCGGCCACGAATGGCCAAGTGGAACGCCTAGTGCGTACAACAAAGGACGCACTGCGGCGCATGGGCCCGGGGGACCTGAATCACCAGGTGTGCCAGTTCCTTTTAGCGTATAGGGTGACCCCTTTAGCGTCAGGCTACTCGCCGGCGGAGCTCTTGATGCGGCGAAAATTGACCACGATCCTGTCCAGGCTAGACCCGACGAGGGTCGAGGATAAAGGGAAAAACATTGGGTTGGCAGTCTCGAAAGGTTTCGCCGCCGGGGACCCTGTTCACTGCAGGAACTATTCCAGCGCAGGGCCGGCCTGGGTACCAGGGAAGGTTGTAGAACAGACGGGGCCAGTGTCGTACCGGGTCGAGACTAACACCGGCCTCCTCTGGAGGAGGCACGCAGACCAACTGAGGCACCGAGTGAGTGGGCCAGTCAGTGGAGCTCAGCAACAGGATTCAGCGTTAGGGTTCTTCCCCACCCGCTTAACCCAAGGGGGAGACAGCAATGGACCACAGTCCCAAACAAGGGGGGAAGGAAGCAGAAGCAGCGGCCCCGACTCATATCCTTTTGATACGCCAGTCCTATCAGGGGTCGGGGAAGGGGGAGAGGAGTTCGCGCCCGCTGCCCCCGATAGTAATTTTGAGTTTGATTTTGCGAGCCGGGGGGTTTTTCAGGAGTGTTCCCCCACCCGTCCAAGCGAGAAGAGGGGTTTTTCGTTAGCCCCCAGTGCCCCCGGTTCCTCCCTAAGAAAGAGCACACCTCCCAACAACGCCGCGGAGCCGCGGAAAGTCACTAACGAGTCTCCCTCTCATATTACAGGACAGGAAACCAGGGGACAAAGAGAAGGTAGCAAACCCGGGGAGAGGCAGCCCGCATCGAGACCCCAGCGTGTTCGAAATAAGCCATCTTGGCTGAGAGACTTTGTCTCCTAAGGGGGGGGAGTGTGTTTAAGTGTGGGCTCGAGACTTTGTCTCGTCCTAGGGGGGAGGGGTGTTGTGTTCTGTTGGTTTTATTGTACACACGGATTACAATGTATCTGAGCCAATGTAACCTTACCTATAGCAACAATGTAACCTTCAGCTGTATCATATAAACCCTGTAATAGGACGCGAGCTAATGACCACCAGCTGGCAGCAGCGAGCGTCCAAGCTCTCTTGGTCCAAGCTCATCAAAGGCAACAGCGCGGGAAGTTTTCCCGCCACCACCTACACCTGGACAAGAAGGGCGTGACCCGCAATGACGTCACGCAGACAGTAGCCAATGGGCTACCATGGCACCACGTTCAAATGTGTTACTGCTGTATATAAAGAGCTATCGATCCGCCATTACCTCATGTTCCCTCTGCCCACGATGCAATAAACCTGAGTTAACCCAGCCCGAGGCTGTGTCCTGTGTCTTGGTTTGCATACACCAAAATAAGGCATACCAAGGCAAACCTAACCAGGCTAGGCTAAACTAATTAATTATTTTGAGAGCATGTTACCAAACATATTTCCACAGTCAGGAGAAGTTAAAAAGGACGGCAGCAAGCCCAGGACTGGATCTGAATGAGTGGAAAAAGGACTGTGGAGGAAACATTTTCAGCCTGATCCTAAGTTTTAGCATGCGTTACAATTCTCCCCTCACCAACTGCAGTTTGCTTGGGCATTAGTCTCTCTTTGCTCCCCCATCAGAGTCCTATCAGTGTCAGGGGAAACTACCTCTTTACACCTGATTCTTCTTCTTCAGATCTAGGCCAGACATGAAACTGCCAAAATGAAGGCACTTTTTGGTGAGTTCATTCTGCAGTTCCTTTTGCCTGACCTACTGTGAGAAAGATTAGCCAGCAACACAAGGTTGCCGTTACCAGGGCATGCCCGATTGTGGTTCAAATACACCACAATCTTTGAGGAGGCTTTTTCTGTGTATGGGAGAAGGTTTTCCTTCATTAGCTGCAAAGCACTGTTTCCCTGCTAAAGAGCTGATGCAGTTCAATCAGAGAAACAAAATGATGTCTGGACACAGGAAACAGCATTTTCCTCCTTCTTCCTCCCTCAAATGTCTTTTTAAAAGCTGCTCTACAAGCTCTAAGGTCAAAGACAGACATTACAGACAGCATGTGGCTAGAAGCAGTAAATCAGAACTAATGAATCAAACTAGTATCACAGCAGGAATTTCTCTCATTTTAGGGAATATGCAAATTAGGTTGCTTTGTTCAGTCACTGTCTTAAACACTTATGCTCTGAATTCATTCCAAGTCTGAATGCACAAACTCCAAAGACTACCTTGAACACTTTTCTACAACATTCAGATACCTTCAGTTCTAATGATGATCTCTCTGTAACATCTGTTTCTGGCCTTAATCTGGACCAGCCCATATTTTCCACATCAGCATTCAGTAGCAAAAAAATTCCCCTGAGTTGCAGTCATCTTGAAAAGAGAAAGTGAGCCACCTACCTCTTCCAGAGCAAGGCAAATGTGAGTTTCCTTGACATTTCCTAATACTCTCTTCAGCCGACATGGGACAAGAACGTGGATGCTCACACTTTCCCCCTGTCCAGCCTGGTTTACAGTCACACCTTCCACAATTACACTGTCCATGACCTTAGTGGCAAAATAAAAATATGTATTTCAGCTCCATCTTTATCCATACAAAATTAATCCCCTATGCTTACGTACATGTCTCATATATTCATTCCATGATGGTAAAATTCATAGCCACGTAAGTATATAGATAATAGTGATAATGGCATTGCATGAAATGCTGTTGCTTAGTTTAGTAAGTTTCCCCAGAGTGGACCAACTGAATTAGTGAGGATTTGATGAGTCAACTCTTCATAAGTTCCATGAATTCAAAGAGGTCTATTCTATCTACAACTTACTCTGCTAAAGAAAGTCACAACTGGATGAGGCCCTTTTGACTCCATGAAAAATATGGAGGAGTCAACTCACCAAATCCCCACTGATTCCATTGCCCTACTTCAGCAGTACTTACTAGACTAAGCAACAGCATTTCTGTCAATAGTTGAGTAACACAGGAATGGAATTGCCATGCGTAATTAGGAGGCCGTAGCCATGGAGATAACCTAGAGAGATTTGGCTATCACAGAAATGATGAGGAGTGTTGATAGGACAGAAATCAAGGTCTACCAAAGGAAGCTACTAATTTCTATCCACAAAAAATGCAGGAAACTGAGTTATGAATATGTGTAGTATACCACAAAACTTTGATTTCTATTTAGTTCCTAGTCTAGTGCTGTGGTATTTCTGAACATTTTAGCAAGCAAGCACAAATTTAGCACTAAAGCATTGAAGTCCTTGCCCCCTCTCCAACTGCAAGCTGATTTTTTTTTCTGAACAGGAAAAAAGGAAACTTCCTTGATATTGGCAAACATTCCGTGAAATGTTATTCCTTAAGCTTTGGGTTCATCATAACACACAAACATTGTACATTCCCCTATATCTGCTTCCTCACCAGAGGTGTTCTTCTGCCAGCTTCTATGGAAGAGTGAATGTGTGAAAATGTCAGAAGCCCCTTGTTATGTATGTTAACTGTGTTTTCTGACAGGAGCAGAATGTATCTTTTCTCATGTATCTATTCTTATGCAAATACTAGCATATTTTGCCCGGTGGTGCCGGGCTTTTTAAAATTGTTTTGGATAGTAAAGGGTTTCATTTTTTTCCCTTGAACCAATGGTGCTGGGGTTTTTTAAATGGTATTGTAAGGTTTTGTGATTTTGTGGCTTCAAGGCGCTGCGTCCGGCTGCGGCGGACTGGCGCTCCCAGTGGGTTTTCTTTTGGTTTGTTGTTGTTGTTGTTTTTTGGTGTGCTGGCTTCCTCAGTTCTGGGCTCTTTTAATTGGTTTTTTAAATGTTTTTGATTTATGTTTATGCAAATTTTGTTTTAATTTAATTTATTTAATTTTATTTTAATATTTTTTAGTTTAAAATTTAATTATGGTTTTTTAAAATGTTTATTCTTATGCATTTTTATTTTTTGTTTTGTCTTTTTGGAGTGAAAAGTGATTTCTGTTTTTTTGGTAATTTTTGAGATTTGTGTGTTTATTTTTGAATGTTTTAATAACTTATTTGATTAATTTTGGAATTAATCTTATTAATTTTAATATTTTTGAATGTTTTTTTCTTTTGGCCTCTGAGTGGGGGTGGTGAGCTTTTCTGTCTCTCTTCAATTGTTGCCTCTCTACAATTGTTCTCTTCTGTCCTCTGGGTGTCGCTTCCGGTAAGTTTTCTCTTCCTTTTCTCATTTGAGTTCCGGTCCTCATAGATGGAAGATGTCTTTTGGTAAGTTCTCTGGGGGGGGTTGGGGGGGGATTTTTTTGGGGAGGCCGTGGGGGGTTTCCTTTCTTCGAATGGAAGGGCAGCGGCAGCGGGGGTTTTTTCCCACGGGCCATGCTGGCTGGCCCGTGGGGAAGAAGAGAAGTTGCGAGGGGGGGTTGCGTGCCGGCTAGCCCTTCGAACGGAAGGGCAGCGGCGGCAGGGGGGGTTATTTTTTCCCCACAGGCCATGCTGGCTGGCCCGTGGGGAAGAATGGCAGCAGCAGCGGCGTTTTTTTTTAAGTTTTATTTTTCGCGCTCCGGCCGCCTCAGCGTTCTGTGCACTAATGGCGCACAGGACGCTGGGGCTTGTAGTTTGCCTGCGCGTGTTTGCATACTTTAGCGGTTTGTTTCCTGCGGCTTTTTTTTGATTGGCTGCGGCGCGTTTTCAAATGTTCCTTTTGCCGTGCCGCTCAGCCTGATTGGCTCTGGCGCGGCGCGGCGCAAGGAACGTTGGGAATTGAAGTTCCCTTTTTTGTTTGCAACTGGGGGGCTCCTGCCCCCGGGCTGAAAATTTCAACCCGACAGTTACCTACGAACCGGGTTCAGGCGAGTGAACAGAGGCCCATTACGGGCTAGTGGGGCCTGGTGCAACATCCTTTGTCACATTCCAATGGTTAACGCACCATTTTATAGGTATAGAAGAGGATGGAAAATGTGCACACTGTTAGCCAATGGGCTTGTTGTATTATTGTTATTGTTTATAGGAGCGGAATGTATCTTTTTTCCCTGTATCTATTCTTATGCAAATAAGTGGATGGAAAATGTGCACACTGTTAGCCAATGGCCTTGTTGCATTATTGTTACTGTTTATAGGAGCGGAATGTATCTTTTTCATGTATCTATTCTTATGCAAATAAGTGGATCGAAAATGTGCACACTCTGTTAGCCAATGGGCTTGTTGTATTATTGTTACTGTTACTGTTTATAGTGTATATAAGTCCGAGTTTTGCCCCATCCAAACTGTGTTTAAACCCCACTAATAAAGAGCTGGATTTCACTACTTCACTCGTCTGCTTCTTCATTCCCTGAACATGAAACTGGCGACGAGGATGGAATGGCATCCCCACATGGCAGCAACATCAGCCTATTTGACCCAGTGCGTCCAGAGAAATGGGCAACATATGAACGCCGATTCCGCCATGCAATGGCCTCGCAGAAGATCACTGACAAAGACCAGAAGTGCTGCTGTTTCCTCGCTCAGTGCGGTTCTGAGACGCTTGAGCTGGCAACCCACCTTGTTCTCCCAAGAGACATGGATGTGGTGCCGCTCGCATAAATCATGTCTGCACTGAGGAAACACCAGCAGCCAGAGGTCTCAATTTTCCTGGCCAGGGTGGCCTTCCAAAGAAGGGAGCAGTGACCTGGGGAGTCCATTGCAGACTACGCCGCTGCTCTGCGCATTGCTACCACCCCGTGCAAATGGGACAACATCGAAGAAGCACTGTGGGACCATCTGCTGGCTGGCATGAGGGACGAAGATGCTCAATGTTGCCTCATGATCAGGAAGACACTAACTTTCAAGGCTGTTCTAGAAGAGGCGGTAGCGTCTGAGGCTGCACAGTCCAGCATCAAGCTTTTCCAGCATCGCCACTCCAACACCAGTGCCACCAACTCAGCTGTGCAAGCTCAGCAAAATTCATAGATAGATAAATCTTTATTGCCATTGTCCTGCACAGAACAACAAGATTGGGGGGGAAAACACTTAACAACCCAACAAAACCTAAACAAAACACAACTATTCATCTATTCACAATTCATCTTCATCCTCCTCAGCATCGCCTGGTTCCACCTCTTCATCGGAGTCCAGCAACACAGAGGGAGAAGTACGAACGGTCCGACGAAAGCAGCGAGAGCACCGTGACAATTGGGAGAAGAAATTCCTTTGCAAGTTTGATGGCTGTGGAGCCCAGCATGACCACAGGAAGTACCCCTTCCGCACCACAGAATGCCACAACTGCGGGTGATGAGGGCACATTGCTAAAGTATGCTGACAGCGAAAGCAAAGAACTCCAGCACCTGAGTCCAAGAAGAGTCATCACCAGAAAACGTCCATCGCCAAAGTGTCACCAGAATCTGAGCCATGCCAAGTGGGCATCGTCAGCGAGCATTTCTTCACAGACCTGAGCCTGCAAGATGTCCCCTTCAAGATGGAGGTGGATTCAGGTACGACCTTTTCCATAATCCCACAGCGGGAGTTTTTGAGAATTCTCCCTGCCTCTCGGCCCAAGCTCAAATCTTTTAAAACTTCCCTCCAGGATGTTCAAGGTTGCCAGATTCCAGTCCTGGGGGTGGGAAATTTCTTGGTCAAATTGAAAAACATTTGCACCTCCTTGCCATTGGTTGTAGTTAAGCAGGGCACTAACTGTCTTATTGGGACCCAATGGTTTAGGCCCCTGGGAATCCGGCTTTCAGGCATTCACGCAATAGACACTGACCCAATCTGGGACGTTTGTGCTGCACATCCTGAGGTGTTCAAAAAGGGTTTAGGTTTATACAAAGGACCCCCTGTGGACTTTGAGCTTGACCCAACTGTCCGGCCCATCCGGATGAAGCCACGCCAGGTACCTTTTGCTTTATAGGAGAAGATTGAAGCCGAGCTGGACAAACTGATGGGGCAGGGCATCCTAGTGCCAGTGGACTCCGCAGAGTGGGAGACACTAATAGTGACTGCTTTAAAAAGTAACGGGGAGGTCAGGATATGTGCTGACTACAAGTGTACCATCAATAAAGCTATTTGCCCGAATGCATATCCTGTGCCACCTTCTTGCCTCCTTGCATGGAGGAAATTGCTTCGCAAAACTTGACCTTGCCCAAGCTTACCAACAATTGACTGTGTCTCCTGCTGCTGCCATTGCCCAGACCATGGTAACACATAGGGGGCATTTAAGGTAACTCGACTACAACACGGGGTGAATGCGGCCCCTGGAATATTTCAATCACTTGTAGAACATATTTTAAAAGGTTTGCCCAGTGACCTGCCATATTTTGATGATGTCCTGATCACCACTAAGGACACCGTCGAACTATCGGCCAGGCTTGATCAAGTCCTCTCACTTTTTGAGAGGGCTGGTTTATGTCTCAGAAGAGACAAATGTGTGTTTTTTGCACAGGAAGTGGAATTCCTGGGATACCGTATTACACCCCAAGGTATGATGCCCTCTGACTCCAAGGTGGCGGCCATGCGAAATGCACCCAGGCCAAAATGTAAAGCTGGATTGCAATCATTTCTAGGATTGTTAAACTTCTATCACACTTTTCTCCATCACAAAGCCTCAGTTGCTGAACCATTACATCGGCTTCTTAAGAAAGATACTGTTTGGCACTGGGGCCATTGCCAGGAGAAAGCATTCCTAGAACTCAAAAGGCTGCTATCTTCGGATGCTGTATTAACTCATTTTGATCCTAACAAAGAAGTTGTACTTGTGTGTGATGCATCCCCTGTGGGGGTGGGAGCTGTGTTATGCCATGTACTAAATGACAGGAGGGAATATCGACCTGTTTCTGCCTCTACCACGTTCCTCTTTGGTGACGTCTGCATAGCCCTCCTGGCTGTTTGTACTGCATTTTGTACTTCCTTTGTACGTTACATGATTGTTTACACGGATTTCTTATGGACTATGGATACTGACTTTGACCTGTTCTTGTCGTTACCACGTTCCTCCTTCAGACGTTGACATAGCCCTCCTGGCTGTCCTTATTGCATATTGTACCTTTTTGCGAATTTTATATGATTCTTTACCTGGACTTCTATTGGATTTATGATATGAACTTGTTACATGTCACTTTGGAACTTGCCCTTCAGACATCCTCTACTTTGTGATGACTTGTTCATGGACTCCATAACTAGGCTTCACCATTTTGATATACTGTATACTTGGGACATACTATTTTCTTGACAGTTGCCTTTGTACCTTTTGGACTTTCTTTTGGTGTATGCCTAGTATCTATAGTGTCTGCGTTTACTAGCTTTTGTCTGGTTGGCTTGTTCGTGCTTTATTATTATTATCCTTGTTTACCATTTATTAAATCTATTAATTTCTTAGTTTTTGTTTCTATTTCTGGGGTGTTTCGTCCTCCCTTTCTTGTTTACATTGTACACCCTTGCCGCTTTCCCTCCCTCCTGGGAGTTGTGGTCTGCAGAGTCTGCAGAGCAATGAAGGCTGTTAAGGCTGACAGAGGAAGCCGGGGTCGAGCCAGCTGGGCCGCAGGTGGACGGGAGGACGCGAGGATCGAGAGAGGAGATCGGTGGAGTTTGGATATTTTTAAAAAATAAAGACGAGCTCAAAGAAGCTTGGAGTGGGTGCGGTGGACTAAGGGCTTGCCAAAGGACTGTGGTGGTGATCGCCCAGTGAAGGGACAAGCGTGGAAGGGCAAGCGATAATGGCGGCGGAGTCGGAACCAAAACTTAACTGAAAGTTGGCTCCGAGACAGGAAAGAGGCAAGAAGGAGCTGATTGTTTTTCGGCTATTGGGAAAAGTGCTCTGGGAGGCTTGGAGTAAAAAGAAAAGAAAAAACCTGCAGAGGAGTGATTAAGAAGAGGATAACTTTTGTGGATCCGGGCGAAGGAGGAGAAGGAGGGGGGAAGTTTGGCTTTGCCCTCAGACGCCGCAGTGATTTTGAGCTATTTTCCCCCTCTATATATACATATCAAAATATCCTCTTTTGTTACTTACCTTCAGTGTGGATTACAAATTTTTTATTATGGATGGTTTATTTTTCCCTGTCTCTCAGCCTGCTTGGATAAAGGGAAAAGTACTGCTATGTTGAATGGGCTGTGTTTTTATATTATGTTTTCCTCCTCTCTCCTCTGTGTGGATACAATGTTTTTGATTTTTGACAACTTGCAAGATTTTTGATACAAAGTGTCATTTCAAGCAGTGGATTGTGGATTAGCTGTTTCTCCAACTTTATTTTTCTTTTTGATATTTTGCTTTCATTTGGGATTCCTGATGCAGCATTTTTGGATTTTTGAGTTGAAAAATTACAACAATTAGTGGAGTGGAGATCCCATTAAAGGTGGCGGCTGGCAAGATTGGAATTTCTTCATTTTTGAGATCTGATTACTCTATTAATATCATCTTCTGGATTTATGCTCCTAATTTTACAATCTTTGAAGCATCAATTTGTTGGATTCTCCTTTGCATTTGTTAATGGTCTTTTGGAAACCAGGGAAGTGATTTTATTCTTCATAGTTGGGAAATTGGATGTGATTGAACTCTGGAATAGTTTCAGGAAGAGGATCTTGTGGGTTTGAAAAGGATTGCTGCATTGAAATTATTATTTGATATCACAGTGGATAAAGCGGCAAGTAGTAAGGGGAAGGAAGAGGAAGTTGTGAAACCAAAGAGGAAGGGTAAATCAAAAGCTGTGGAATCACCGTCATCTTCATCATTCCCTGTACCCTCGGCTGACCAGACTCAAATAATGGTGGAACTTGGTAAATTGTTTCAAAAAATTGAAAGGATGGAGGAAGCAAGGGTCAAAGATAAAAATGAAATGTTGGTTAAATTAATAGGATTGATTACTGACCTTTCTTTTAAAAAAATGATTTAAACACTCACAAGCTAGAGGGGAATGTTAAATTGATGCAAAATGATATGAAAATGATGAAATAATGGTGGAACTTGGTAAATTGTTTCAAAAAATTGAAAGGATGGAAGAAGCAAGGGTCAAGGATAAAAATGAAATGTTGGTTAAATTAACTGGATCGATTACTGACATTTCTAAAAAAATTGATTTAAATACTCACAAGCTAGAGGGTAATGTTAATTTGATGCAAAATGATATGAATACGATGAAAGGGGATTTGAAAGGGATGCAGGAGGAGGTGAAGGAAAATAAGATGAAGTTGGATGAGCAAGAAAAAAGGATTGATGTGATGGAAGAGATGATGAGAAAACAGAATATTGTGATACGTCATATGACTTATAGAACGCCAGACCAGCTAAGAGATAGAATAGTTAATTGGCTAAACAATTTGAAAATGGGGAAAGATTTTGTCAATGAAGACATTGTAAGTGCTTATAGAGTGGGACCGAGAAGGGGGAAAGATGAACATAGGAATGTTTTGGTTAAATTTGCTAACTGGATAAATTGAAGGTGATGGCCTTTTTAAAACAAGCAGGTTCTGGCATTCTGAAAATTGATGGAACTGATGTGGAGGTATATAATGATATTCCAATTAAGGAACATGGTTGGAGATATAAAATGAAACCGGTAACAAAATTTTGATAAAAAAGCGATAAAATACAATTGGAGACCTCCACAGCAGTTAAGATTTTTTTATGACAAAAAGATGCATGTGATTGATGAAAGGAATATTTCTGGAATATTTGACTTTACTTGATTTGGTCAGTGCAGGTTCAAACGAATGGTTGGAATTAAGGAAAGATTTGCTGGCATCAGGAGGGATAAGAAGAGATTATGGAGAAACTGATGAGGGAGGTGCTGTGGAAGGAGAGCAAACCGGTGGTGTTGGGGCAGAATTGTCATTGATAGTGGTGGAGGAGGAGCCAAGCAAAGGCTAGAAGGGAAAGGGAAGGTGAGAATATTTAAAGGTGAAGAGGTATTTTTAATAGCTTGTATTTCAAAATGTGGATTGTGTGCTTGAGCTTTAATTAATATGCCTATCTTACACATTCCCCCCTCCCCTCTTTGGTAGTCAAAGGCATGTATTTTTTCCTTCCCTTTTTGAAGGAGAAAGTGGGGTGGTTGTCAATGTGTGTTTTATGTTTTGTTTTAACTATGTTAGGTTAATTGGTAGCACGCCCAATGGAGAGCTTAGGAGAGATAAAAGTGGTGGACGATTTAAAATATGAGAGCGATAAAGGTATTAACATGGAATGTAAAGGGTACAGGATCTCAAATTAAGAGGAGAAGGATAGAATCAGCTTTGAAGAGGGATAAACCGGACATAGTCTTTTTACAGGAAACGCATCAAAAATCTCAAGATGGAAATAAAAATATTTTAAGTTGGATGCAGCACTATGAAAAATCCTATGGTACATCAAAATCAAGAGGAGTTGCAATTTTGATATCAACTAGATTGGGGCTTGAGATAACAAATAGTATTTCAGATTTGGAAGGGAGATTTTTGATAGTGAAAGGGAAAATAGATGACAAGGAAATAATGTTGGTAAATATATATGCCCCAAATGATCATCAAGTGGAATTTTTAGAGAAAATGCACATGATATTGGTTAAAGAAAAATCAAGGAGGAGGATTGTGGCTGGTGATTTCAATTTAGTAAAATCAAATCTGGATTGTACAAATATATTAAGAAGTGGAAAGGGGATTAAAGAGCAAATGTTGGATAATTCGATGACTGCCTTAGGCTAGAAAGACTCTTGGAGATAACTTAAGGGTTCAGAAAGGGTATATTCTTATTTTTCGCAGGTCCACAATTCTTACTCTAGAATAGATTATATATTTTCAACTGAAAATTTGGTTAAAAACATGGAGGAAATGGAAGTTGGAAAATTTAAGGAATCTGATCATGCCAAGGTGGTATTGGATTTAAAATTAAGAAATGAGACCAGATCAAGGAGAACTTGGAAATATGACCCTAACTTGTTTAGAGACCAGAAGAGTATAGAACAAACTATGAAGAGTTGGAGTGGGAGCTGGCATTGGAACGATAATGGTGAGGTAGAATACAATGTGGTCTGGGATACCATGAAATCGATATTTAGAAGGGAGTGTATAAAATTGGTAAGTAATAGATATAAAAAGTATAGGTTAACAGGATAAGCTTGAAAAGGAGATAAAGCGGTTACAAGAGGAACATGCAAAAACAAAGAATAAAAAGGTTTTCGCTAACTTATTAAGATTAAAGACTGAATTGGTAGGTAAAGAAATAGAAAAGGTTAAAAAGACTTGGTTTATTTAAAAAGGGAATATTTTGCATTTAGTAATAAAAATTCAAAGTTATTAGCAAAAGCAGCAAAGGATAAAAGAGAAAAGAGGGAAATTGGAATTTTGATTAGTGAACAAGGAATAAGATGTAATAAAATAAAGGATAAATGTAAAATTGTGTAATATTTCTATCAAACTCTTTATTCAAAAAAAGAAATAGATGAGGATAAATTAAAAATGAAATTAGAGAGCCAAATAATTAGTGGAATAAAGCAGGAACACAGGGATAGAATGGAAGAAGCAGTGACAGAAAAAGAAGTAAAAGAGGTAATTAATAGATTGAAGTTGGGAAAAGCCCCTAGAGAAGATGGGTTGCCTGCGGATTTTTATAAGGAATTCGGTGATATGGTGATTCCAAAGTTGGTAAAATTATATAATTATATATTAGATGGAGGGCAAATTCCAACTTCATATATAGGACCACAATTGTACTTTTGCCAAAACCGGGAAAGAATTTAGAGAAAGTAGAATCCTATAGACATATCTCATGGATAAATCAAGATGCCAAGATCTTTACAGCAATACTTGCTAATCGCTTGAATAATTTTATAGGGGAGTATATAAATCTAGATCAAGTGGGTTTTTTGAAAGGAAGACATATGGCAGATTTGACCAGAAGGGTAGTGGATTTAGTCGATACGGTGAGTCAAACAAAAGAAAAAGTGGGATTAATATATTTGGATATATTTAAAGCATTTGACTCTCTACAATGGATTTCTATTAAGGAGATAATTAAATCATATGGATTTGGTGTAAAATTTAGAAGAGCAATTGGTCAATTATATCAGCAAGGAATAGCTAATGTCAGAGTAAACAAAGAGGTTACAGATGAGATAAAGTTGGAGGCGGGCATGAGACAGGGTTGTCCTTTATCTCCAATATTGTTTATAATGGCTATGGAGTTATTAGCCAAACCCATAAGAGAGGATGGAAAAATAGAGGGGATTATGGGAAATAAGATAAGTATCTCCAATATTGTTTATAATGGCTATGGAGTTATTAGCCAAACCCATAAGAGAGGATGGAAAAATAGAGGGGATTATGGGAAATAAGATAAGTATGTATGCTGATGATACGTTGATAATTGCAAAGCAACCAGAGAAGGTAATGAATAGAATTAGGATACAATTAAAGGATTTTGAGGATATTACTGGGTTGAAAATAAATTGGGATGAATCGGAAATGATGTTATGTAATATGGGAGAAAAAGAACAGAGGAAGATAAAGGGTATAGTTAATATTCAGATTAAGAATAAATTGAAATATTTGGGAATAACTATATCAAACAAATTGGAAGAGCTTAAAAGACTGAACTATGATAGCTTGAAAAATGAAATTAAGAATAAGATACAAAGCTTTCAAAAGTTGAAGCTATCATGGTTCGGGAGAATTGCAATGGTTAAAATAATGTTGTTACCCAGAATAAATTTTCTATTTGATGCATTAGCGATTCAATTGAAGGATAAGGAAATTAAGGAACTTCAAAAATTGCTCAACAAGTTTTGTAATGGGGGTAAGAAATCTAGACTGCCCAAAAAGTTATGGTATCTGCCGCAGAAAGAAGGAGGGTTGGGAATGCCGGATTTGATGGTATATTATTGGGCATTTCAAATTAAGAATGTTGTGAAGATCTTGGCAAGGGAAAAGGTAATATGGGAGGAAATTGAAATGAGGGATTATAGACATATGGGTAAAATAATCTTTTTAGGTTGTAATTTGGGAAATGTAATGACTAAATTTTTTATGATGAGAGGACTAATGAGTGTATGGAAGAGGGTGAAGAAGGACTTGGTCCTGAATGTCTCTCCTATATTGGGGATTTCAGACATGGCAAGTTTTCCAATTAATATAAATGTTGAGATAAAGGAGATATTGAAGAAAAATGAGGTTATCCTGTTAAAAGACTGGTTCCTGATATGCAGTAATGAGGTTAGTAGGTTAAAATTGTTTGAGCAATTAAAAATTAATTGGCTTCAGAGATTAAGAATTATTAATTGGAATAATATATATATGAGTGATTATGATTTTGAAAGAGAAAAGACTGAATTTGAAGAATTAATTTTAAAAATTAGAAATGGAGAAAAAATATTAAGCGATTAGTTAGTAAGTTATACACAATTCTAAATAAGGGGGTGATCCACAAGAGGAATTGAAACTAAGGTGGGAACAAGAATTGAATATAAAGATAGAGAAAGATTTATGGAGGAATAAATGGAAAAAGAGGATTATGAGAACTATATCGGTTAGAATAAAGGAACACAATTATAAAATGTTGTGGAGATGATACCTGACTCCAGTGAGGTTACATCAAATGGACAATAAAAAGAGAATAAATGTTGGAGATGCAAGGATACTATTGGAACATATGAACACATGTGGTGGAGTTGTAAAGTGGTTAAACATTTTGGAATAGAATTGAAAAAGAAATTGGAGAAATTTTTGGTAAAATGGTAAAATTGGCGTCAGGTATTACTCTATTAACAAATGTGGAAGCCACTAATTTAAATAAGGATAAGAAAGAGTTATTAGAAATAATGATAACAATAGCTAGAGGCTGTATTGCTAGACATTGGAGAAATGATGTAATTATACAAACTGAGGAGTGGTATAAAGAAATGTGGAATTTGGCGTTGAATGACTTGGGAGATAAAGAAAAAAGGGATAATTTGAAAGAAAATAGATTTTGGAATATTTGGAAACCTTTTGTGGATCACTCCTTTAAGGGGGATGAAAGAAACAGATGTACCAGAGCAAAGTGGATTTTGGAATTAAATTAGTGAGAAATTCTGAGCTCTCCAAGGCAATGTTAATTCTGTTTGTTTGTTTGTTTCCCCTATTCACAATGGTAATATATGATGTACCAGAAAACGAGTTTAGAGATGTAGTTTAAGAATAGATAATAATTATTCAAGAAATAAGCCAAGAAACAGTATTTACAATGATGGTTTTAATGACATTTGATTTAAAGATAAATATATAAATATATTGGATAGGTGTCTATATAATTTTTTTTCTTTTTTCCTTCTTTTTTCTTTATTTGTCATTTTTTGTATTTTGTATTAGAATTTTTAAAAAAAATAAGTATTATTTTGTATAACGCATTTGTTATGTATTGTATTTTATTGTATGTGTATAAAAATTCAATAAAACTATTTTTTTTAAAAAAGAACATCAGCCATGCTGATCCCCTGTCACGTTCTCCACTGCCAGGGGTTGGGGAAGCCGATTGCGAGATTGAAAGTGACCACCAGGTCCTTATGATTGAGGCTTTTGACTCGCCCCCAGTTATCTCCTCAGATATAGCCAAAGCTATGGCCAAGGATGTAACATTGACTAAGGTAATGTCTTGGGTACAAAATGACTGGCCTGTCTCTCCTCTAGCCGAGGAATTCAGACCATTCCACCGCAACTGTTTGGAACTGGCAGTGGAACGAGGTTGCCTTCTATGAGGCCAGTGGGTGGTCATTCTTGTCACTTTCAGGAAAAAGGTTTTACATCTGCTTCACACAAGTCACCCAGGAATTGTCCATTCCAAAGCCCTTGCCCATAGCTACTTTTGGTGGCCTCAACTGGACCAAGACATAGAACAAATGGTCGGCACTTGTGCCAGTTGTCAATCCTCTTGCCCAGAGCAATCCCACCTTCCCTCTTGGGAATGGGATTCTGCTTGGGGCCCATGGTCCAGGTTGCACATAGATTTTGCAGGTCCATTTAGGGGTGCCCTATTTTTGTTGGTTGTGGATTCATTCTCTAAGTAGCTGGAAGTGATTAGGGTGCCTAATACCACTTCAGCCACCACGATAATGCACCTAAGAAGGCTGTTTGCAGCATTTGGACTTCCAGATGTGCTGGTGTCCGACAACACGTCCACGTTCACATCTGCAGAATTCCAATCCTTCATGGAAAGGAATGCAATTAGGCACATCACTGCTGCCCCATTCCACCCAGCCACCAATGGCCAGGTAGAGCAGCAGGTGCACACAACTAAAGATGCGTTTCGGCGTATGGGTGAAGGGGATTTGGAGCTCCAGTTATGCCGGTTTCTTTTTACATATAGGCTCACCCCCCTTGCCTCAGGGCTGTCCACTGCTGAATTGCTCCAGCGAAGGAAACTGTCATCCTTGCTGGACAGATTGGATCCCTCTAGGGTAAAGGACAAAGGCACAAATATAGCGATCCAACACCAGAAGGGTTTCTCGTCTGGAGACCCTGTACATTGCCGCAGTTATGCAGCTGGTGGCCCTACATGGGTACCTGGGTTTGTGATTGATCAAACTGGTCCTGTTTCTTACAAAATCGAAACAGCCACTGGTCTGATCTGGAGGAGGCACACGGATCAATTGAGACCCAGAGTACTGGACCCACAAGACGAATACAGACACTCAATGCTAGGGTTGCCCCCCCCCACCCGTTTAAACCCAGGGGGCAGAGGTAATAGTCAGCAGCCAGCCAACTTTGACCCAGAAGTGTCTTCTAGGAACCGATTTCAAGGGGAATGTGTGGAATGATCCCCTATTCCAGCCAGGTGTACCCCTACACTGTCCCAGCCTAGCACTCTGTGTTCCTTTATTGATGATGACCAATTTTGCTTGGAGTCGCCCTCCATTCTTAGTACACATAGGTGGGACCCTGAGTTGATTTATTCATCCTATGAGCCCCTGAGCCGGCTCAGCCAAGCGTCCGATCCAGAAGGGAAACCAGACCGCCATCCTGGTTATAGGATTTTGTTTTTACCTAGGGGGGAAGAATGTTGTGTATGTTAACTGTGTTTTCTGACAGGAGCAGATGTATCTTTTCTCATGTATCTATTCTTATGCAAACAAGTGGATGGAAAATGTGCACACTGTTAGCCAATTGGTTTGTTGTATTATTGTTACTGTTTATAGGAGCAGAATGTATCTTTTTCATGTATCTATTCTTATCCAAATGAGTGGATTGAAAATGTGCACATTCTGTTAGCCAATGTGCTTGTTGTATTATTGTTACTGTTACTGTTTATAGTGCATATAAGTCCGAGTTTTGCCCAATCCAAACTGTGTTCAAACCCCACTAATAAAGAGCTGAATTTCACTACTTCACTCATCTTCTTCATTCCCTGAACACGAAACCCCTCTTGTACTTTTTCTGTTACAGTGAAGTGATCTTCTCACCACAACTGTCCCGGTAAAGTTATCTATTAACATATTGTAAACTTCAGCACAGAGGAGGGGATGAAAAGCATTGAAGCACCTGAGTATTACATTGTTAACAGTCAGGACACATGTCACAGTAGAACATCTGTCCGTCCCACCAGAGCAGACTGGAGAGGCTCTCTTATTGTGCCATCTGCTAGAGAGGCTTGCCTCTCTAGCACCAGAAGGAGGGCCTTCTCTGTGTCTGCTCTGGCCCTATGGAACCTCCTGCCAATCAAGTTACAACTCCAGATGGAGTTGTTGCCCTTCACGAAAGAACTAAAAACCTGGCTGGCAAAGCAGGTGTGCAGCACCAGTGATGTGGTGCCCCCCACCTGCTGGCTGACATAGCAATATCGCTCCCTCGTTCTTTTAGCTGTTTGGGGTAATTCTTTTAGAATTTTAATTGGTTTTTTATGGGTTTTGAGTTTTAGACTGTGATGCTGATTGTACTGTTGTGAGCCATCCAGAGTCGTTTCGAGTTGGACGGCTATATAAATTGGACAAATAAATAAATAAGCCACACGTGCTGAAATCTTCTCTTCCACACAAAGTTTAGAGATCTAACTGGCTCTTCTTTCCATGTGGAAATTCTCTGCAGCTCCGCATACCCATGTTTCTGTCTCTACACATCCATTCAACTGTTATTATCTGTATTATGCAGAGTTATTAAACTTCTTCCCTGTAGGGTAAATCTCCACATACAGCAATACAAGATCGCAAACCTGGCAGAATTGGCTGCACCATATCAAATTACAAAGCAAAGTTCTGTTTTTAAATATTTGCTGTGCAAATACTTCTGTGCATGAAGAAAATTACTATACCAAGGGTGAGGGTGGGGACACTGGTTTCTCTTTATTTCTTGTGCTTTTTTGTTTTACTTGTAGAGTTTTCCAAGAAGGACACATGAGGAGTGTCCACAAATGTGCTCCCCCCAATATGGTTAAAGTGGAACAGCCTATTTCTTCTGTGGAATCATGATGTGGTCACCTTGTTGATCTGTATCTACACACTGCTTGGATGGGATCTCATTTTTTTAAAAAAGGAAGAAAAGGAACATACACATGTACTATGTAAAATAAATGGTCCAGACTGCCTCTTTCTGCATGTAAATAGTTTGTTGAATTTTCACACCATTTTGCTTCAAAACAGAAAGAGGGCACATCTAATTACCATGGGGAAAATTGTATGAAAACATAGCTTGTCTGTAAAAATAAGTGTTTCATTCATTTCCTTAAAATGTGTGGCACTCACACTGGAAAAACAAAAGCAATCAAAACCTTTTTTTCCTGCTGGGAAATTCGTTGAGAAAAACCATTACATTAAATGCTGCTAATAGATGAAATGGTTTGAAGACAATCATTCAACTAGACAAACAGCCATAAAATAAAATATTTGGAGAAATTAGAATCTCTGGGAATGTTGTCTGTAAGCCAAAGTAGCACCAGCATAACTCCCTTTTTATGGAGAAAAGAGTCTTTAAAAATAACCACAGGTATTTCATTTAATTACAGGTAGCTATTTACTTGCAAAATGGCTTATTATGATGCCCAATTCATTAATTTAGACATAATGTAGATTATTTTGTTGGATTCTGACCTTTGTGTTTGTTTTGAGCCATCGCCATAGCCTTCTTCTTCTTCTGTATCTGAATATTGGCAATCCTCATGGTGATCAGCCATGAAGATTCATGAAGCCATGAGAATATAATGCAGTGACCTTTCATCTGCCTTCCGCATCGCAGCATGACCCCTGTACCACTGATCCAATTCCATGAGTAACTTTCTAGCGCTGAGCCCTTTTGGGACGCAAAGTCCTCATCAGCCCCAAATTGGAGTCAAGTGGGGCCTAATCCACTTGGGGACCATCACACTTCCCTGGGGACTTGGGCACCCAAGCCATTAGTCCTCAGGGTGGTCAGGTTAGTTAACCACTGCTTGACACTTGGTGGCGAATTGCTGGCAGTATGGTCTACTTTATTACCATAGCAGGATAATCTGGCCAGACTGGATGATTTGTTTTAATCCTAGGCATTTTCATCTGACAGGAACTGTTCCTACTAGGAGATAGTGATTACCTCACCTAATTCCCCTGTAACTGAGTCCCCACATGCTCTATTTCTGTTCATCTGACATGTCTGAAAGTGTAAAGGATTATAAACAGGTAGTGATACTAATCCCCCAACATCCCACCTTGAGGTAAAACGAGTTTTTGGTGTTTACCACAACGGCCTATGGAGACACTTGCAAGCACATTCAATTGAACATGCTTACCACAATTTCATGATTTAGAGCTCTGATGAAGCAGGGCCCCCAGTCACAGACATACTTTAAGCACAGTCAGAGGAACATGCTCAGAGAGATTATTTTCTTAAAGAATACACAAAGGTGAAGTGGGCAAGAAGAGGGAGCCCTCTATAAAGATAATAGCTCTCCACACTTTCAGGATTAATACTTTGAATAGAGCTAATGTGAAAGTGATAATCAGGGTCTATTGGCTACTAATCTGAGAAAGGAAATGACTAACAAGTCCAGGCCTGTACTCAAAACATTTTTTTCATGTCCCCAGCTGGGCCTACAAAATTTAAATTAAGATGTGTCAAATGTCTGCCCACAGTTTCAGTCATAAGGGAAACCTGAGACAGGGGTTAATCATCCAAGCTGAAACAGAAATTATAGGCTCAGCTGTTTTGGAGTCTTGAATGCAATAGTCCAGCTGTGTCTGAAGGTGCGTACTTTATAATTCAGAAATATTAGATGGTGCAAAATTATCAGAGAGTCTTGTCACTCATAAAGAAGCCAATTCATGTGGCAAAACATGCTTCTAGCCACCAAATTCCCACTTTATTCAATCATATTACATTCATTTAATTAAAATATTGTATTTACCTGAACAGAAATCATCTGAGTATCTGTCATAGAGTTCTTTGCAGTTTCTTTCATCACACTCACAGGTATCTCCATGAATATCTCCCCAGTCTCCAGTTGGGTCAACATCATGACACGTACATTCACCACACACACAGGTTCCTATATAAGAATGAATAGTTGATGTAGATATTCAACTACAAATCAAAGCCTATAGCAATTGTTATTAAGATCAGAACTAAAAATTGTATGTCACAAGTAAGAAACAATATTTTTGAGGTATTGAGGATCTAATAATATTTTTTTTACAAAATAATGTATTGCTTGGGTGGGGTTCTAGCTTCTAACAACATTTAGGGCAGGCATTTTTAACCTACGGTCCATGGGCCAGACCTGGCCCCTGAAGCAATTTCATCAGGCCTGCAACACCCTCACCAAACCAGGAAGTGGAAAAAACTGTGATCCACACATGCACAGAACATAAGAATGCTGGAACAGGCCATAGCCCAGTGATGGGCAGTCTTGGCCCTCCAGCTGTTCTTGAACTTCAATTTCCAGAAGCCCAAGTCAACACACCAGCTGGTCAGGGTTTCTGGGAATTGAAGTTCAAGAACAGCTGGAGGGCCAAGACTGCCCATCACTGCCATAGCCCATGCAGTCCAACATTCTGTCTCACACAGTGACTAACCATTTGTTTCAGGGTATTACCAAGCAGATGCCTTCACCTGCCACTAAATGCCAATAAATATGTTCTGCACATGTGCCACACTTGTTTTACTTCCACTTCTGGGCTGGAGGAACCACGTGACCAGCCCCATCAGCTGCCCAGGAGGCATGGTCAGGCCTACCGCCTGAAAACATTGAGAATAGCTGATTTAGGGTATAATCTGATGGGATCTGCAAGTTTCTATTGCATATTGCTATGAACTTGCTTTGACTTCTATGGTTTGCTCAAAACCGAATACACTGCTGCTAAGGGGAAGCTCCATTCTGTTGGTTTCACTCAGCACATGCCATTTTACAGACACTCAGGTTTGTTTCTAATTTTCTGCCACAGATAGTTTTCTTCCATTAAAAGTATGAAACGATAACTCATTTCTTTTGTACAATGTAAAATGATATTCAAAAATAGGGCAAGTGGCCATATGCCATGCAAGTAACATATGAAATGTGTATGGGATTCCTAGGACATTATCATTTTTAAAAATTGTGGAACCCACTTGCAATCTAGTTGTTGCAACTGGATTTAGCCAGTGAAAAATGGGCAACTGATACCTTAAAATTCAGCAAGTGATTTGGTAGGTCTGCTGAAGCTTGGACTAGCAATATTATTGGCACAGAATAAAATGCAGATATAGGGAATTCTAAGAAACCTTTTATCTTTCAAGCATGAGGCTATTTGAACAATCTGGCTGAGCAAGCTGACTTAGATTAAAGTTAACTGAGATGGTAAACTTGGAGAAGTTATTGTTTAGATTACAACTCCTAGAATTCCCAGGCTGCGTAACTATGACCACATTCATTGAGAGATTACAAGAGTTACAAAAGTGCATTTCCCCCTATCCTCTGGTTGTCTAACATTAAGTTTTAGTGAGTGGAAGTTTTTAAAGTGGATATGTAATATGTGATAAAATAGCTGATCACAGTGGATATATGACATAATTATAATGCATATGTGATTATGTATTTATGTGTATACACAGAGAGACACAGTGGCTGAAATCCTGTTGCAGAGTTTCGCAAATGATGTAACTTTCAGATGTGAACTGTGTAAGTTAGGAAATCTTCATAGGCATTTACTGTTGTATACTGAATCATGTGACCCAGTATGCAACAAATAATGTCTACAGACATTTCTTAACTTACAACTGTTGGCTTCTAGAATTGTCATTTGCGTAACTGCACAACTGGGTTTCATTCAATAAATGTATAATACTCATGTGGTAGATTCTTCTTGATTCTACGCTTATGCATTGTTTCTACATGTTTGAAATCATCTTTGAAACGTTAATTAAATAAGATATTCTCATGATTTCAGCAAACACTATTCTTCTCTATAAATAAAATATGTTTCCATCATTCCGTATAAGAATGAATCATTGCAAATGATTAATTAAAAAAACTAATTTAGCCCAACTCTGAGATATATACATATACACAACAAAATGGGAAAGACACACCTCTGTTGCTGCAGATTTTGCCATCTGGGGACATGCACCTTTTCTTAATCTCCCATGGCATGATGTCACACTGGAGTTCACATTTATCACCATGCCAACCAGCCTCACAGTAACAGTTTCCACAGTAACATTTGCCATGGCCTTAACCCAAAACAAAATATGAATAGTGAGGAATAACTTTTCTAACAAACAAATATACTTTTAAAAGGACAAAATCAGAACCATTTCATTGTTTTCTAGTCTTTCAGTCACATACTTTGTAATGTATGTAATATGTACTTAATTTTTTTTAAAAATCACCTATTCATCCTAAATTTGCAGTAAATGCTGATGTTCATTTACTTTGTGCCAAGAAAAATGTATCCAGCTTGGCATATGTTATTCTATAGCATTTTAACAGATAATAATAACTTTAAATAACTAAATAACAAAATTATTTGAGTATTTAACAAAGATAGGTTTTCAGCCAATATAATGTAATGTAAGTAATACTGTAGTGTGTGAGCAAGTAAGACATTCAATGTTCTTTGGCAGTTCTGCCAGCGAAAGAGGACTTACTGTTCTCAGAGTTCCAATTATTCACAGATCTTAAAGAGATGAACTGAATCTATTCTGCCAGCTTTCTATTGCTGACCCTTTCCTTATTCCACTGATGGCCAACCTTGGCATTCCAGATGTTCTTGGACTTCAATTCCGAGAAACCCTGATCAGCAAGAATCCTGACTTGGGCTTCTGGTAATTGAAGTCCAAGAACATCTGGAATGCCAAGTTTGGCCATCACTGCCTTTTGCCATTCAGAATCTTTATGGAATATATTTGATGGGGAAAAGAATGGTTCTTTGTCCTATGCATTTTTAATCTGTGCATTTCGTGCATCTTTTTAAACTGTAAAAATAATTTGAACACATTCCTAGCACATTTTGACAATGTATTGTGCAAATGTGACATATGGATATTTTTTGTGCACCCTTTTCAAATATACACATTTCTGGGGTCCTGCCTGCAGCTGTTTATCAGTGTGAAGATTCTAAAGTGCAAACTACATTCCTCCCATTGACAGTTGATGAATTATGGACCAAGAAAAATTAAATTGAAACTCATACTGAAATTGAATTCCACATGTACCCCTAATTATTTAGCATAATTATTAGAGTCACTGGGAACAATTCTGTATTCAAATGTGTAGAGACCATCGCCCCCCCCCAGACTCTTGCCCATCCAAGGCCTGGGTGGGCAGAATAGGAGCCGTGGGGGGGGGGAAGAGGCAACTTTTCGATCTGCACCACCCCCCACCCCTGGGACTGTCACCCACCCAAGGCCTGGGTGGGCAGACAAGAGCCATTGGGCCCTTATGTATATATTATGAAATGTAAACCACCTTGAATCAGCCCAGGGCGAGGAAGGCGGTATACAAACAAACGAACAAACGAACAAATGAACAAACGAACGAACGAACGAACGGATGAACGAACGAACGAACGAACGAAGGAACAAACAAACAAACAAACAAACAAACAAACAAACAAACAAACGAACGAACGAACGAACGAACGAACGAACGAACGAACGAACGAACGAACGAGCGAGCAAGCAAGCAAACAAACAAACAAACAAACAAACAAACAAACAAACAAACAAATATTTGGCCTTAGTCTCATTATGCTGATGGAACACTAGATTCAGGGCAGATAGATAGACAGAAAGGAAAAAGAGGGAATTATGAAAAGGATGTGTTTAGGCTACAATCCTTTGTATAAGCCTCATTTAACTTAAAAGGGACTTACTGTTGAATAGATAATACTGATAAGAACAGATACTACACTTGAACTTAGCCAAAAAACACAGCCAGGTTCTGTGCTGTAGTGTGTAAGATCAGAAGAATAATTGTGGTAGGTACTTCAGCTAAATAAACTACCAGTGCTACATCATAGGTTTAGTAGTAGTTGTAGCAATATCATTTTAAGTATTAATTTTTACTCCTTTAACTCTGAGCATATATGCTCCTCTTAAAATATATTTTAAGTACCCTTATCCTAAATTCTATCTTTTGCTGTATTATGCTGGTCTTGGCCTGTAATAAAGATTTGATATGAATAGATATATGGAGGATTGCACGCAGCATATAAATATAGCTTCTGCGATTTGAGTTTGCTAGAAAAAAGAAAGCCCAAATAATTTTACACTTGGGAATTGGAAATTCTGAGATTAAATGACATTATAATAACATAAACAGGAATAATGGCATTAGCAAGGTGGCTGCTGATGCAGCTAGAGCTTTACAAGTTCTTGAACACTGGTGTATAGTTAGCTACTAAAGAAACTGAAACACAATTCCAGGAATAGAACGTGGCAAAAATATATAAGACCAATGAATCTTACAGATTCTTGCCAAGAAACTCTCCCTACCAGATGCATGCTTTAAAAATGACTGATTTTAACCTTCTCCTTTAAGGAGAGTTTGCCTACCATGATCTACAATAAGACTCATACATACCCATTATTCAATGTTATAAAATCTCAATTATTGTAAGAGGAGGATCTATTGCAGCTATAAACCTCTTCAAAGTAATGGCCCCAGGAAAGCAAGTAAGCATTTCCATACTGTTATGATATGGATATGCAGTGGGCACAAAGCTTGGTGGGCTGAGGAGGATGGTTGAGGCCAGAGGTGCCTGGAGGACAATGGTCCATAGGGTCGCAAATGGTCGGAATCGACTGTGCGACTGAACAAATGATATGGATTGGAACATACCAAGATACCAATTTTCCCCATAGTAATCCTCAAATTGCTTTGTTCAACTGTAGTCACATTGACTGTATGATAAAAACAATGTTGTAATCCCTTTATGCCAGTGATGGTGAACCTTTTAGAGACTGAGTGTCCAAACTCAACAGGCTGCCATCCATGCCACAGAGAGGTGGGGGACAAACTCTGTGCTGGGAGGAGGGAGGAAGTGCTCCCATTGGGCTGTTGGGCAGAGGTGAGGGGCAAACTCTGTGCTGGGAGGAGAGAGGACACGCTCTCATTGGGCTGCTGGGCAGAGGGGTGGGGTGAACTCTGTGCTGGAGCAATGGCATGAGTGCCCACAGAGAGGGCTCTGAGTGCCACCTCTGGCACGTGTGTCATAGGTTTGCCACCACTGCTTTATGCTCTGTGCGGCTAATATTATTGCTGGCCAAATTCAAGGTATCACACAAGGTTACAATATTACAGCTTCCTTTGATGTATGCCTTTTCATAGCCACCACTACAAATATCAAGTCTCCTTAAATGGGAGAAATTTGGTAAAGAAAAAAATCAGATGCCCACTTCTTTTTAAAGAAAGGAAAATATGGCTCTGTGCTGCAGAATTCTGAACCTTACTTCCTAACAGCAGCAATGGCTAAACCCAATTGAAATAACTTGCTTACTTCCATGGGGAGGGTATGTTGTGGCTCATTCTAGTTACCTCAAGGGCCATTTATGTAAAATCTTCTCAATTGGAAGAACATGGTTATTTATCTAGTGTTTTTTATGATTTATTTTATAAATATGGGTTTACCTGTACACATCTGCCCTGTTTCCTCATCAATGCACTCTCTGTCATCACACTCACAGTATTTACCATGGATCAGTCCATTGCCTTCTATGTCATCACATTTACATCGGCCACAATGACAAGTTCCTGTAAAATTCAGTGGAGAAAAAGATACCAGGAAGAAGTTAAGGCTATAAAATGTAGCAAAGACTGTCAAGGTCTGATACTTCTGGTCTTTTCCTAGTCGTCCTAAATGAGGTAATGGTAGGATGGAAAAGGTTTCTTACACCTTTCTCTATGCAATGGGTAATCAAGCCATGTATGAGCATTTTCAGTTGGTATCCATTTTTCAAAATGTTGTCATAGTTTTGGTTCTTGAATGTTTAAGTCCCTTGCAATAAGCTAATATCACTTGACATATATCATGATTTGATTAGTCCTTAAAAACAGAAATCTCACCTGCATTTGAACAGACGATGTCTTGAGAATTTTTGCACATTTTGTTACTTTTCTTCCGTGTAAGGTTGCAGGTCCTTGGGTATTGGCAAGCATTGCCATACCAACCTTCTTCGCATCTACACTTCCCACAGTCACAAATTCCATGGCCTAGATGAGAAGGTGGAGAATGTCAGGTCTTACACGTGTTTTCAAATCTACTTCTCTCAACAACAGCAGCTCATTTTCAACCCCAAATTCAAATATTTTATACAGATATTATAAATAATTGCCCTTTGTTTTTCAGTACATACTTAAGGATAGATTGGGGTCCTTCTTAATGAGGCTGTTAGGAAATCACAATGTGCCTCTTAAATGCTCCACATTTTCTCTTCAACCTGGCCTCAGTGAAGGCAACTGAGGTTTATTTATTTATTTTTATTTATTCTTAGATGTTTTTGCCGCCCACTCGGGGAAACCCGACTCAGGGCGGTGCACAATGGTAAAAACAGATAAAATACAGTAAAATATAACAAAACAGATTAAAACCCTCACACCCACCAACCCACCCTCCCACTCCCACCCCACATAAAAGACTAAAAAGGGAATGGAGGAATACCGCAGTACACAACACAAAAAGGAGGGACAGTTGAGCTCTAGTTGGAAATAAGCCAACAGGCTGGGGCCATATTCCCATTAGGGCCCCACACCTGCCCTACCAGCCAGGTTTTCATGCCTTTCCTGAAAGGCAGCAATTCTGTCTGTAGCCTCAATTCTGTTGGAAGGAGGTTCCAGAGGGTTGGTGCAGACATGGAGAAGACCATCCTCCGCGTGCCAGAGAGGAGAACCTCTCTAGCTGAAGGTACCACCAAGGATCCCCTCCGGTCCGCTCTGGTTGGACGGGCAGAATCTCTTGGGACGATGCAGTGTCTCAGGTATCCTGGTCCACTGCCATATAGGGCTTTAAAGGTCAAAACCAGCACCATGAATTGCACCCGGAGGCAAACTGGTAACCAGTGCAACTCCCGGAGTAGTGGGGAGGCATGGGCATAATGTCCACACCCCATCACCACACGGGCAGCTGCATACTGAGCCAGCTGTAGCCTCCGAATGGACGTCAAGGGCAGCCCCATGTAAAGTGCATTACAGTAATCAAGCCTGGAGGCGACCAAAGCATGAGTGACCATGAGCAAGGCGTCCCAATCCAGGAGCAGGTGCAACTGGTGAATCACTCGAAGTTGAGCAAAAGCCCTTCTGGCCATGGCCGCCACCTGTTCTTCCAGCAGCAGCTGCAAGTCCAGGAGGACCCCCAAGTTGCGCACTGGGTCTGTCTGGGGCAAAACTGCCCCATCCAAGACCAAAAAAGGTAACTCACTGGATAACCCCGGACCCCCAACCTATAGCCACTTGGTCTTGCTAGGGTTCAGCTGAAGCCCGTTGTCCCCCATCCAGACCCCAATGGCCTCCAGGCATCCGGACAGGACTTTGACCACATCACTGAGATCACCACGGGCAGAGATGTACACCTGAGTGTCATCCGTATACTGATGGTACCGCTTCCCATGGGAATGGATGATCTCACCAAGCGGCTTCATGTAGATGTTAAATAGGATAGGAGAGAGCACCGAGCCCTGCGGCACCCCATATGTGAGGGGCCTAGGGCTGGACCTCTCACTCTCCAACCACACCGACTGGTTAGCATTGTTGAAAGTCTCATTGTACCATCTGACTCCTATTAAGTTATAACTGATTTGCCTCAATCTTCCAGTCAGAAACACATGGAGATATATGGAATATATGGACTGAGGAGGGGTTATTCAGCCTTCAATTCTCCTAGCTACTGGGCTGGAAAAAAGTGAGGGACAGCTAGTGAATTACTGCTTCAAGTGAATTTTTTTAATGCACTTGTGAACCACTTGAGAAAACAACAGTGAGAGGTCATCACAATATAAAATGACTCATGAGAAAGCCAGGTAAACTTTACTCATGGTGGGAAATGGTGAGATGAAAACTGACAGGAGCAGCTTCCTTGGTCCCATTATTTACAGGTGTACGCATCCTTCTTTCTCATATACACAGGATAAACCAGACAAGCACTGCTTGTCTGTATGACCTGTATGTGTACAGTAGAACCCCGCATAATGAAAAAGCTCTGTTCCTTATGCAGGGTTTCACTGTATGTTCAACCAGCACTGGATTAAGAATGTGGAAGAAACAAACTGTCCAGAATGCATTGTGGCGAAGACAAAGAGAAATGGTGCGGTATTTGATTTTTACTGTAGTATGAATCATGATAGTATCTCAATGTTCTATGTATCTGTCCTCTAAAAATGTCAGTTACATTCCTGTATAATGTTTCTTTGAAACAGTTTTGAAAGATGTGTCACCTCAGAGCTATTGTTAAAATACATCCTACTAGAGTTACTCTATGGAGAGATTGGTGTTGATCCTAATGCTCTGTATGATTCTAAATTTGAACCATGTAGTAATTTGCATTTAAATTTCCTGGATCTTTATATCTATGTACTGTAGTGTACCTATCTATATTGTTTTTGATGGTAAAGTTTCATGGAATGTAGTTATATCATGTGTTTATGGTGAAGTTGTAATCCTGAATCCTGAATTTTATTTCTGTCTCACACACACCACAACTAGAGAAAACTTCAAGAGAAAAAGAAACAAACTTTAAAACAAACAAACCCTTTAACTTTAGCTCTCCACTCTCCCCCTCAGAAAGAGACACATGGTGATAACCCTGTGAAGTATGTAATGGTTTGTGACATTCAAATGGTTAAGGACGCAGGCTGATGAATGATTCCTGAGAAAGAAGTTGTGATAAACGAACATCAATAAGTAAGGGGATGAGGACTATGTGGAACAATTAGAAGACACGTCTGGACCATTGACACAGAAAAATAAACATCTCTAGCGTGAACAGTAAGAACATTCAAGTTATACTCAGTGGGAAAGACCCAGTCACTAAAGGAACCAGCATAACAGCCAAGGATAGAAGAGAGAAGCAGGCCCATCTTATCTCCTTGTAACTTGATGTGTATCAATGGACGGAGAAAAACAAGGCAGTGGTGAGGATGGTAAGACTATCCATGTGCTAAGGCAGGAAATCTCTCCACTTCAGGCTGGAATAGGTTCTTCTGAGAACATAGGGATGCTAGAAGTTAAGAGTGCCTCCTTAGAGTAGTACCTGAATGCAGGTTTGCTACCCTTTGATCTTTTCTTCAGCTAACATCTGTTGCTTCCATTCAGAAAAGTGCAAGGTAAAAGAGGTGGTAGAAACTTTGCATTTCTTTTGTGAGCATCTCTGCTGCTGCCACTGTCATTTCCCCACGTATTTGCAAATTTTATAAGGGGTATAAATTTATGCTGCACTTGCAAAAAAAAAAAAAACAACACACACACACACACCAGCAGCTCCAGCTCCATCCACGTTCTGGCTTGCAGGGAGGAGATACCAGTCCTCTAAAGAGCTTCTGAAAGGGGCAACCTTGCATTGACTCCAGCCTTGCAGTTTGATCTCTCACTGCTCCAACCACTATTATAAATTAGATACTGTACCTGGAATGGGTGGTCTTATGGCATCATCCTGCAGCTGTCATGAAGTGGCAAGAAGCCATATACAACTTTTCTGTATCTATCCTCCAGACTCATAGCACTTTGCAACTTTCTCAGAAGTCATCCTCACATACCTGTACATCTAAATGAATTGTTCCTGCATCTCCCACATTAGGTAAAGGTAAAGGTCAACCTTGCTTGAAAACCAGTCGTATCCAACTCTAGGGTTTGGTGCACATCTCCATTTATAGCCAAAGATCCAGTGCTGTCTGTTTCCATGGACATGTGGCAGGCATGACTACACACCAGAGTGTACGGAGTGCTGTCTCCCACATTAATACACCTCAAATCTGCAATCTACCATGGTGTTCCTTCTCACACAAATCCCAACATCCTGAGAATGTGGGAAAGCACATCCCCCAAAGATATAAGGACTTCTATAAAGATTTTATAAAAAATTAAAGTTCCTTTGCTTAAAAACTGATTGGCTGGTTGGCTGGTTCTAGGCACAATGCAATGTGGAGCATTTACTCGTTAAAGAGATAAATGGTCCAGAACCAGTCTTTAAAGTATCAACAAGGTGTGAACCCCTTCTCCCTCTAAGTACCACTTTTGGTGCTGATATATCACTTGTGAAACTTAATCTACTTATGTCTTTTTTAGACAGAAGTAAAATTATTTAGTTTATTTAGTTCATTTTTAGCACTATAGGGTGTAATATAAGTGGAAACAGCAGTAGCAGCAATGGCAACAACAACAATTTTGAAGAATAGTTAACTGTACAGTGAAAAATTAAAAGGATGGCTCTGCGTGCCCAACGTGTCAAAACTGACAGTTACAGTTCTGATCTAGGATCTAGTTCATTTGTAAAATATAGATTTTGAAATTGTAGACTTTGGAGCATTTACTGTAACTCCAACTCTCTTAGACCTTAATGTAAGTACATATGCTGCAATACGGAATATGCAGCCAAGGAGTACAACCTATTGAGTAGGAGGCATGCATAAGATTGTGCTGTGGCACTTAACTCTAATCAAATTAGCTGGAAAATAAAAGTAGTTATCATACAACATTAAAAAAGCCACAATGTTCTTCTCTGAACATAAGTACATACTTGTATACTTAAGCAATTAGACAGATCAGTTTTGGGATGTTGTGTGAACGCTCCCCTTGCCAGCAATATTCATAACAACAAAGTAGGTGTAATGTTTCTTAAATTACACCATTCTTTTGAACATTTCATGAAAATATTTCATTTAGCCTTGATCTTTAGGAGATACTCAGTTTTGCACAGCAAACAGCATTCTTTTCACGATTACTCTTAGACAATTTTAAAAGGAATTTTCGATTTACTGTACTACATTTTTCCAAGACAAAATTGACAAGATAAATTGCTGCAGGAAAAACAGTGTGGGCTGGGGAATAAAGGATCTTTTTCATAAAAGGATTTAATCTATACCCTCCTCCACTACACTTTAGAAAGTAGTGGTCAATGGTGTGGTTAGGGATGCCATACATAACAGAAAACCAGGAATTTAATGGGTTGAACCTGTCCCGACCCAGTTAAAAAAAAATCCTGCTTTTCAAACCAAGGGGGTTTGAAGGAAAAAAATGCACTTTTTTCTTGCAATAGAGCTGTGCTTCTATTGGACTGACCAGCAGGTGGGGCAGCAGTAGTAGCTTGATGGCTAAGGAAGACAGCTAAAAAAACATACACCATTTTATTGCCCTCTCTATTGAAGTCGTGGCAGCAACAGCTTACGGAATGAGTTCCCATCTTTGTCCCAGCTCCTGCAAACCTAGCAGTTAGAAGGCAAGAAATTGCAAGTAGATAAATAGGAACCACTTCGGGGAGAAGGTAAGCAGTGTTCCATGTGCTCCGGTGTCTAGTCATGCCTGCCACATGACCACAGAATATGTCTGCAGAAGTAGACAGCATTGGCTCTTCAGCTTTGAAACAGAGATGAGCACTGAACCCTAGAGTCGGATATGACTGGCTTTTGAGCAAGGGGAACCTTTACTCCTGTCCCATTTTGGGGGGAGGGAGATATGGCATCCCTAAGGGTGGTCCCAGAAGATAAGCATTATTTATTATTATTATTATTTTTAAAAACTTTCTTTCTCTCTTTTCAATGCAATGAACATACTGCAGTTTAGCCTTTTACTGTCCCACTCTCCTTAGTGAATGAGTAGCTTGATCTCTCGATAAATAAAGAAGCTGCGACAAAAAAAAAATGTGTGAAAGGTATTTTTATCCCTTTCCCCCTTAAACACCAATTCAGCAGCCTTGCCATCATAATCTCCCTTTGCTAGTGGTTAGGAAACCTTAATCCTCTGTTGCCAACGGAGATAAGCATTAATCAAAATATTATACATTATTACACATAAGCTAACTATGTATATAAAAGAGCCTATATAAACCTGCTACCTGCAGAGTTGCTAGCTTGGATTGGGTCATTTGATTTCACTGGTTACAATATATGATATTATGCAATTAACCCAGTCCTAAATTGGATGATAACATACAGTCCATGTAATTCATTTAATGCAACTATTTTAAAAGAAACATTTACCGGCAAATAACAATTGCGAGGAGGGGAGAATGCAACTACAGCTTTTCCTCTCCAATCATCAAAACCCTCAGCCTTATGTTTCCATGTTATCACTGTCAAATTGGAACAAATCTCTAGTGACCTTAACAGGACTTTCAAAATAAGTGAAATATTTAAGGAGTGGCTTCACCAGTTCCAGATGCCTGCCCCCTGAATGAGTTTGCATAGCTGAATGGAGATTTGAACAAAAGTCTCCCAAATCCTTGCCCATCACCCTAGCCAATACACCACTCTGGATAGCCTAAAATTTCCAGTATCCTTTCCAAATGTTGGGTGTTTTGAGACAGCCCCAGCAGCAAGTAAACATTAGAAGTCAACCCTAACACACTAACTATGTGCCAGGAAAGGCTTCTGTCTGACATAAAGGAAGTTGTTTGTATTGTTTATGTCTAAACAGCCAACTAGAAAAGTTCCTACCATTGGAGTTACTTGACCTTATGTCTTGTGACCTTTCTCTTTTTCAGGTCACTAGTTGTCTGTTCGCATTGGAAGAGGAAAGATGCTTCTCTAAATATCTCCATCCTCCCAGCCATCTTTACTTACCTTTTAACTAATTGCTCTATTAATCTGAAGCCACATTATCAAGACTTCTGAGTACAGGGTGGCCTGTAAGTCCCTACCTGTCCATATGTATTATAATTCCCGCCCCCCTTTTTTTCCCTAAAGAAATGTGGCGATTTAAGCCCATTTGCACTTGAAGAATTTATAGTGGCTTGTATGTGGGTACATGAGCACAAAAATACTGGTGACACCCTGGATACAATAAGCGGCAAATTTAGAGAAAGATTCAATAGGGACTTACAAAACTGTATGTTTTGATCACATGTAGTAAATAAACTTACTTACTTTTTTTGTCTGAGTGTTTATTAGCTGGTCTGAAAGGGGAAAAGACCAGGGGAGCTTGCTTCATTATCACAAATATCCTAACAAAGTCTGGACAATTGATTACACAATTCTCTCTCTCTCTCTCTCTCTCTCTCTCTCTCTCTCTCTCACACACACACACACACACACACACACACACACACACACACACACACACACACACACACACACACACAATCTAAAACCTCTGTCATTCAAGTGTGTGTATTGTTTGGTGTGAGTATTGTTTGGTTTTTGTTTGCTGTGCAGCTGCTACAAAAACTTAACACAAAAATCATTTCCCCTGGAAATAGGTCAATTATATGATTGTTCAGAAAGTTAATGGCAGATTGAAAGAAGGGTTAGGATTTTTCTTCCTCAGACCCACACTCATTCAATGTCTGCAATTTATATTTAAAACCATGCTAAATTCTCATTGGTATGTGTTTCTGGTATTAAACAGCAGACCAGCATCTCTCCACATTCACACAGTGTATTGTTGTCCGCCAGCAGCCCTCCCTCCCTCCTTGAGCATGTTGGTCTTACATTTAGGGACTCCAACCCTCAGGGTCCTTCAAGTGACATAGGGGAGGTTGAGTTCCTCACTAATATCCTCCTTTAATGTTATTCCTTGTTCAGTGAGCTCCTTCCTCCATCTTCTAATTTGGTTTTGCCCTTACGTTCCTTCTAGGATATTTGCTCTTGCCATGCTAAATACTAATAGTATTTAAAGAAGAGTTTTCCAAGCTAGAGCCCTCTAGATGTGTTCATCTCCACGTCCCATCATTCACAGCCAGCATGATCAGTCTAGAGAGGAGAAGATGTCTAGTCCAGTGCTTCTAGAAGGAGGGAGGAGGGGAAGGATGCTCTAACATGTAGATGACCATTATGATTCTCATGTCTACAACACAGCATTCTACAGCTGCTGACGACAGTAATAAAGGGAGTTGCTTTGCAGCAACAAATAAATGGCACAATAGCCATGTTCGATAAATTATATATATTAAAATCTAATCTTTCATCAGCAGGAAGGCGAAAGAACCTAAAATATAGGATTCTTGTACTTCATAGTAATAAAAATTAAAATCTGCAGCTGCTCTGGTAGTAAACTGGGCTTATTGGTATTTTTAAATCATTCTATGAACCACAGAATGATTCAAAAAGTAGTCATCAGAATCTGAAAAGCTCTTTATGGAACAGCTGAAGAAATCATTTGTGATTGATTCTCTCTTAAATGACAGAGGTTTTAGAAAGTGTGTGTGTGTGTGTGTGTGTGTGTGTGTGTGTGTGTGTGTGTGTGTGTGTGTGTGTGTGTGTGTGAATTGTGTAATCAGTTGTCCAGACTTTGTTAGGATATTTGTGTATGAACACACAGATAACATACTCATGCTAGATTTTAAGTTTTATCAAAGAATTAATTCATAGGGCCCCCCACAGTCTGAAATGTTTTCATTCATCTGTGCTAGGGATAGTGTTTGTTTTGGGTATTTTCTTAATTCTTTATTTCTCTGAATCAAAACCAAAGTGAAATAAAGGGGGCAAAAGCTTAGGAGCATTTCTTTTAATTTAATTTAATTTAATAGTCATATTTATATATGCCGCCCATTCAGGAAGAACCCAACTCAGGGCAGCATTTCTTGCCTTGTAAGGGTATCAAGCAGACATTATTAGTACCATTCCTCACTCCAAACATAGGATTCCTATTCTCCCCCCCCCCCCCCGCTAGCCTCAGGACCTCCTTCAGAGAAATGAAAATGACTGAGGCTCACCAACCTCATTGTAGTGCAGTGGTTCCCAAACTTTTTTGGCCAGGCCCCACCTAAACTTCTCTAAAATCCTGATGCCCCCTCCCCCCGTGACATATAATTCTTATTATTCAAAAAGTGAACTTCTGTTCATGTGGAGGAAGCCTAAAAGGTCATTCACTGTTAATAACTCATTCTCAAATTTTCCCACGTTGGGAACCACGTTTGTGGTGGACTGATGGAGTCACCAAATGGAGGCAGAGAGACCTGGTGCTTAATATTACTGGCTGGAAATGCTTAAGACCCAGTAGTTGAATGAAAAAATATATGAAAACAACCTAGTAGAACAGCACCATCATCATAATGTATACAGTACTTGAAGAAAAACACTGTAGCCCTAAGCAAGAATCACACCCTGAATCAGGATATAGCTTGAGGTGTGGTAATGATGTGAGGATGCAGATAAGTCCTGTTCCTCATGACCCTATCTCACCTAGGAGATGGGCAAACTTTAGTGTCTATGCAACAAAGATCTACAGGAGTGCTCGTGGGTGTATTTTGGTGAATATGCTTGTACAGTAGTGGTTCCATAAATGGAAGGACTGCTGTTATTGTTCCTGTAGGAAGAACATTCAGCAGAAAGTGCTTACAAACAACTGCTGAAAATGTTCACTCTGAATTTGTGAAAATCTGTCTTTCCAGGTTTACAAAACACTGAAGTAGGGCTTAATAGTCATCCCAGCCCCTACCACATTTCAATCCCTACATGCGACAGCAGAAGATCTCTTATTACACAAATAATATACAGAGGTATAAAATGGAGAGAACAGAATTTGGTATGTAAGGGGTATACAAAGATATTAAAGTGGGTCTCCTGCATCATTTTGACATTAAAAGCAGCTCTGTTGGAAAGCAGTACCAAGTTTAAAAAAATCTTCCTACAACCTAGTCACTTAATGAATCCAACAATTAGGCAAAACAATGTCATTCACTTGTGGTTAAATGCTCTGCTCAAAATGGAAATCACATAGATCAGTATAGATTTCCTGGGTCACTTGGGAAAACAGGTTGCTCTAAAATAAATGCAGCCATCTTATGCCCACTTAACCTGACAGTAAGCCTCATTTAACACAGCAAGAATCACAAATACAGCCCTCCTCAACTCAGAATTTTGGAAGAAAAGAGTTTACTAAACTCATGCTCTATCTGACCTATTTCCTCCTCCTCTTTTGGAATTTTTAAAGATCAACAATCATATAAACTTGGGATTTTGTTTTCTTTCATGTTAATATTATGAAATGTGTTCTAAGATTTATTATGTAAGCCATTGCACTGAATATCACATCACTAAAGTAGCCAATCTCCAGGAATTATTTATGGAACTAAGAAAGCACCCCCACCCTTCCTGTAACATTTTCTGTTTAATTGAATCAAGGAAATGATGACTGGAAAAGGCACTTCAATTTGACCTCCAGCTGTAAGGCAAGCTTTTCGCTTTAGGAAAACGGTCGTGCAAATCATTGTGGCTTCATCTTAAAACTATATTGTGGCTTTCCTCTAAATAAAAATTTTCAAGTACTATTCCTGAGAGACTAGAGCTAACTTTATTTCCCCTGGACAATTACGTTGAGCTGATTTGGCTACAATATGAACTGGTCACTATGACAACAGCTCCTGGGGATGAAATAAGCAGGGTCTGCGAGCAATGTTTTAGAAGGTTACAGTTTTACTTCTATTTTGTGTTGTGCTAAATGAATAAAGAGAGAAGGGACCATCAGAGATCGGTGGTTTGGGATCTTAGAGTACCTAATGGTTTTGGGCTACAATTGGCAAATGGTGTGTGAAAGAATGCATACTTAGCACTCAAAGCTGAGGGAATGGGTTGTTATTTTTTGTGTATGTTATATGGGTACATGTTTGGCTGTTTCCTGTAAGTCACAAAGGTTCTAAGTTGAGCAACGAAACTGTGTGGCCCTTACACAGCACAAGTGTAGGAAGAGGTGAGACCTCTCTCATAGAAACATAGAATAACTGAGCTGGAAGGGACCTTTTAGGCCATCAACTCCAACCCTGTGCTCAATGCAGGAATTCAAATCAAAGCAGATTTGACAGATGGGTAATCAAATTTCTCTTGAATGCCCTGAGAGATGGAGCACTCACCACCTCCTGAGGTAATTGATTCCCCTTTCATACTGCTTTAACTGTTAAGAAGTTTTTCCTGATACTCAGCTTATATCTGGTTTCCTGTACTTTCAGCCCATTATTACGTGTCCCATACTCTGGGCAGCGCCATAGTTAGGATGCTAGATGTGGGTGGGCAAATATTTTTCAGGATGGGCAATAAAGCCTCTTTTCAATGCATTCCTATGGGAAACTGCACTTTTCCAGGGTAGGCAAATGGCTAACTCAGGGTGGGCCAAGCCAACCCTGCCTAGCCCCTGGCTACCGCCCTGACTCTGGGATGATGGAGAACAGTTCCCTCCCTTCCTCTTTGTGATTATCTTTCAGGTATTTCAAGAGTGTTATCATATTACCTCTCACTTTCCTTTTTCTCAAGGCTAAACATGCCCATTTCTTTCAGTCTTTCCTCATATGGCTTGGTTTCCAGTCCTCTGATCATCCTTGTTACCCTTCTCTGTAACCTGCTCTAGTTTGTTTACATCTTTCTTAAAGCGCAGTGCCAAGAATTGGACACAGTACTCTAGATGGGGTGTAACCAGAGCTGAATAGAGGGGGACTAGTATCTCACTGCTTTTGGAGACTATACTTCTGTTAACGTTGCTGCCTAAAACAGTGCTGGCCTTTTTTGTAGCCACATCACACTGTTGACTCATACTTAGCCTGTGATCTACAACAATTCCAAGATCCTTCTCACTTGTAGTATTATTAAGCCAAATCTCTTGTAACCGTGCGTCTGGTTTTTCCCCCTAAATGTAAAACTTTGCACGTATCCCTGTTAAATTTCATTCTGTTGGTTTCACCCCAGTGGTTCATGCTTGCCAAGATATTCTGCTCCTGTATTCCAAGGTACTGTATTAGCAATGCCACAAAGTTTTGTGCTATTTGCAAATTGGTAAGTATTCCCTGCACTCCCTGATCTAAGTCATTTATGAAAATGTTGAAGTGCACAGCGCCCAGCACTGAGCCATGTGGTACTCCACTTGTTACCCCCTCCCAGGAACCATTAATACTCTCTGAGTAAGATTTTGTAATCAACTTTATATCCACTTGATACTTGTGCTATCCAGGCAGCACCTAGTTACCACTTGTTTCACTCCCCTGAATGGTAACAGCCATCTTGAAGATATATAAAAATGCTGTGTTGACGTAAAATATAATGATTTAATTATTATGAACAAAAGGACTCAGCCCAACAATCCAGCCAGGCACACTTAACAAGGTACTTAATCAGGCCATCAAAAATTAATTAATAAGAAAACTTAAGTGGTTGAAATACCTCTTCATCTTGTTGTGCACCAGTATCTTGTGTACAGTGCAGAAAACGTATTGATGAATGGTCCAAAAATTCAGAGCAGAAGTTTGCTGATCATGTTTCTTAATCTGAGTTTGTTACAACTGTGCTCTGGTGGGTGTAGTTTAATGCTCCACCCCCTAGTATCAAGTGGCTGGGATTTTCCACCCAATTATTCAGGCAGAGGTCAGCGAGTCATATGTCTGTTTTTGAAAGTTTATGTTTTTAAATGCCTTTTCTTAGGAGAGCCCAGTGGCACAGTGGTTAAACTGCTGTACTGCAGCCAAAAGGTTGTGAGTTCAATCCTGACATGTTGACTCAGCCCACGGCACCATTTCATGTGGGGGCTCCACTGCCACCACCACACCAGGAAGTGTCATGTGGTGGAGGAAGGGCAAAATGGCCATCTGTCCCCCAAAGCTGTCTGATGGAGTGTGACCCGGCCTCTGGCTTAAAAAGGTTGAGAACTCCTGCTCCAGACAAACAGGAAAAATATTTGAATTTTTTGTTGCAGATTAGATACTATTGTAACACTATGAATATGTGTAGCTGCTCAATGCTAGATAGATAAGGAATTTGCAATAGCAATAGCAAGTGCAATAGAAGAACATCAAAGTTGGTGTTCAATCACTAATTGAGCCTGCAAATCCAGAGATTTAATGAGAAAGTGCATCTGATATGTTTTGTAGACACTTGTGGCCTAAACTTATATCTGAGAAGAGGTTCATAGTTTCATCAATCAATCAATATCTTTATTACGGGCAGTGGGCAGTTACTGTAAATATGATATATCGGGAAGATGACAATGAATACTGCTTCATAGAGCACTCATTGAGAACATAACCGAACATAACGAGACAGAATGTACAGATATAGACTGCCTTGTGAACAGGATTATCATGACAATTAAACACTTTAAGTATCACAGGTGTCTGCAATCCCACAACAAAATGCATAAAAATAACAGTCAATTAAATACAATAAAACCAGTATATACAATATATTTATTTGTTTGTTTGTTTGTTATATTTGTATACCGCCTTACTCACACAAGGCGACTCAAGGCGGTTCACATACAGAATAACAAGTAAAAGACACAATATTTAGAAGTACAATAATAATACAAAAATACAATAATTCAAGAAGCAAAATAGCAAAAAACAAAATTAGAAAGTTACAAAATACAAAATATGTAGAAGCATATGACATATGTACACCGGAGTTAAAATTGGATGGTAATTACAAGAATAAAGTGGAGTCAATTATGATGGCTTTTGGCCTGAAACCCTACTCAGGTTCACCCTGACTCTGCGTACCCGAGTGGACCTCCAAGCAAAGCTGGCTATGGCAGCCATCAAATCGTTGGATTTGTCGGACAACATAACTCTGAGCATACGATTGTTCGGTGTGAGGAGTTTCACAGCACGATCGCTGTGGCTTATTGGCACACCATGGTCATAAATCGTGGGTGATCATTCTCCTTACCTCATCTGTTTTTACCGTAGCTTAGAGGCCCCAGCTTGGGCCTCTAAGCATCACTCCAGGCCTTCTGGCCCTCCCTACCATGCCCAGGGATGGCACGCAGTCATTCAGCTAGCACGCAGCTTCTGTCCAATCAGCAAGGTGAGCACGAGGCAGGCATGCTGATATTTAGCCAATTAAGTAATCTTATGCTATCGCAGGTAACCAATAAGGATATATTGCATACCCTTCTCTGGAATTTCCTTTGTCCTGTTATTCCTAATAAACTCCGTCCGGGCTATCTTGCCCTATGCCTCTTCATGAATCAAGCCTCCGCTGTCTCCTTGATCCCAAAACACTACATCTGGCGACCCGCGACGTGATTGCTGGATCCCAACTCCCCGACTCACCGGCTGGAATAGCCCCCTGGTGCACCTCTCAGCTTTCGAGCTCCCGATTGTGAGTATGGGGGGGGGGGACTTTCTTTAGGGCAAAAGACCCATGCAAAAGAATTGCAGAAACTCATCAAGGAGAGCGGATGTCCAGACATCACGCTTAATAGTCTTGAAGATTTCATTAAGGAAGTCGAATGCCAATGTCCTTGGTACCCAGAAATTGGATCACTCAAACGGGATGATTGGCAAAGAATTGGAACAATTTTATTGGAAGAACCGAGGGCAGCGGTTCATCATTTATTGATTTGGCACAGAGTTAATGAGGCAGTCAAGAAATTGGTACCAGCAGAGGCATCCCTGATCAATCCTCTGACTCATCCACCTGAGGACCCACCACCTCCTTATCCAAAAGTGCTGCCCGCTATTTTACCACCTATGGCACCATTGGTGCCGCCTGTCCCAAGCCTGGTTCTCCAGGCGCCGCCTGCCTACCCTGGTGGTGTGGTGGGAAATGTTCGCTCTGCTATACATCGAGCCAAGAGCGATGGGGTTTTGTCCCTGGAGGAGGCAGAAGAGTGGCAAGGAGAGAGTCCTTCTGCTTTTCCCATTACGGTTGAGATGGGGGTGGGGGCGGATGGGAATCCAGAGGAACGTATCCATTGGCAAGCTCTGTCGTATACAGTAATTAGGGAACTTAATAAAGCTGTTAGAGAGGCTGGTGTCCGATCAAATTTTGTGCAAGGGTTGCTTGAGGGAATTGGAAACGGGTACACCATGTTACCCCAAGACTGGAAAGATTTGTTTCGAATGATTTTGACTGCTTCACAGTATGTGGTTTGGGATAGTGAATTCCGAGCGGCTTCAGTGGCGGCTGGTATGCCACAAAACACCCCTGAGCAGATTTATGGAGCAGGTGCATTTGCTACCCTCCAACAGCAGATGCAACTCCCTCGGGAGTCTTTCCACTGCACCTTTATGTGCGTCATGAGAGCCTTTAAAAGGGTCCCCGTCTCTGGGAAACCCACACGCTCCTTTACTTCTACACGGCAGCAGCCCACTGAACCCTACTCACAGTTCATTGATAGATTGAAGGAAGCCATACAAAGACAGGTAGACAACCCTGATGCCCAAGGAGAACTCCTGAAACGGCTGGCTTTTGAGCAGGCCAATACCGATTGCAAGAAAATTTTGCAAAATGTCATTCACCGCCCTGAGTATAGTTTAGCTGACATGATTCAAGCCTGTATGGAAGTGGGCACTCAAACACATGCAATGGCCCTTCTGGCTGGAGCGCTTCGTGCCAGAAACAAGCCCACTGGCAATTGTTTCAACTGTCAAAAACCGGGACACTTCAAGAAAGACTGTCACACCCCCGGAGGGGGAGCGCATAAGGGGGGTGGAAAGGATGTCAGGCGCCCCAGCAAGAAGTGCCCCCGGTGTGGCAAAGGCTACCATTGGGCTAGCCAGTGCAGAGTCAATCCCTCACCACAGGGAAACTAGATACCGGGCCCTCCCCGGGCCCCGGAAAAATAAAGGGGACACGGGTCGATCAGCGCAAGGCTGCTACTGCTGGCAGCGCTGGTCTCGATCTCGTTAACACACAGGACATGACAACTGCATTGCCTGGGGAGCTTATCCTGATGCCTGCCGACCTTACTGGCCCCTTGCCAAAAGGGACCGTTGGTTTGGTACTGCCACGTTCATCAGCAGCCAAACATGGCATCATGATAGTTCCTGGCGTGATAGACGCAGACTACACAGGCATCATTTATGTACAATTTTGGAGTCACCTCCCATTGCAACTGCGCAAGGGGGACTCCTGGGCACAGTTGATCATTGTTTCTTATGAGACCCCAGGGGGAGCGGAGCCCGCCCTTCGCAGAGGGGGGTTTGGTTCCACCCGTGCCGGGGCCAATGGAGACACCTATCATCCACAGGTTGCCGCCCTTCAAGAGCAGATAGGACAACAGAAGCCGACCCGTAAGTATTGGGTAAACGGTAAGTTGCTAGAAGGACTGTTAGATACGGGGGTGGATATTTCTGTGATAGCCACTGGGCACTGGGATCCCTTGTGGCCAACCGAAACCGCTCCCTCAGTTTGGGGCATCGGTGGTAGCCAGGCCTCCCGGAAAAGTACTCAGTGGTTATCTGTCAGTCTCCAACCTGGTGGGCCTGAGATCGCTCGCATCAAGCCCTGTATTTTACAAATTGATCTCAACTTGTGGGGGAGGGATTTGCTGGCGCAAGTTGGCACCACCCTCATAACTCATGAATAGCCATCAACATTGTGCTCTTCCACTCTTGTGGAAGACCGATCAAGCCGTGTGGGTGGAGCAATGGCCACTTCCGCAGGAGAAGTTGACTGCGCTTAAGCAGCTCGTCCAGGAACAACTGGACGCGGGTCATATTGAACCGACTAGTAGTCCGTTCAATACCCCGGTATTTGTCATCAAAAAGAAGTCCGGGAAGTGGCGGTTGCTCCATGATCTGCGGGAGATCAATAAAATAATTGAGCCGAAGGGCTCGCTCTAGTGTGGAACCCCGAACCCAAATTTGATACCCCATGATTATGAGATGGCTGTCATTGACCTCAAGGATTGTTTTTATACCATTCCCCTTCAGGAAAAGGACCGGAAGTATTTTGCTTTCACGGTCCCAGTGTTGAATAACTCCCAGCCCACAGTCCGGTACCATTGGAAGGTATTGCCAATGGGAATGCTCAATAGCCCCACCATGTGTCAGTTTTATGTAAATGCAGCTCTCATGCCGTACAGAAAGGCTTACCCTAATTTGATCATATATCATTACATGGATGACATCTTGGTGGCCGGGACCTCCCTCCCAGAGGGGTGGCTCCCTCGCCTTCAGGAGACCCTGAGCCTTTATGGCCTAGTAATCGCCCAGGAAAAAGTCCAGTTAGCTGAACCTTTCTCCTATCTTGGGCACCGCATGATGGCTGCATATTCTATGCCAGCATTGCCGCGGATTGAAATTCCACCTACTGTCAGTTGTGTCACCCTGCAGCAGATACTTGGAGCTATCAATTGGCTCCACCCTTATTTTAAGCTTACCACCGCTGCGCTCTGCCCCCTCTTTGACGCTCTTAGAGCAGGGAAGAATCCAGGAGATCTGATCACCCTTACCGCCCCGCAACGGGAGGTCCTTTCCATGGTTAACTCTGCCATGGCCAAGGTCTGGGTTGATAGGGCTAAGCCAAATTGCCCCCCCCCCCCAGCTCCTTTGCTTGGGAGATGTGAAACAATTATATGCTGTCATACATCAGGAGCCTTCAGATGGGAAAATTCGTATTTTAGAATGGTTGTATCTTTCACACACCACAAAAAATACCATTACACCCTTTTTGAGCATGCTGGCGCAGGTCGTCTCTAAGGGCCGCCGCCGATGCCTCGCCCTGTTTGCCCTGGATCCCATGGAGATTGTGGTTCCCGTTCCCCTCGCAGTTTGGGAAGCGGGACTGCGCTCTTCTATCGAGCTGCAACTTGCTATGGCAGATTTTACAGGCCAGGTAGTGTACCACTCTCCTAAGGATCCTCGGCTCCAGGTTGCTCAGCATATACCTTTGAAGCTTTTCCACCTCCTCTCTCCCATGCCCCTTTTGCCGGCTCTCACTGTCTTCACTGATGGTAGCCCGAGCCGTGGGGTGGTTGCCTGGCAGGAGCAGGGGACATGGAAAAGTCAATTTACACTGCCGCAGCGCTCGCCACAGCGCGCAGAGCTTGCGGCGGTTGTCCTTGCCTTTAGTCTGTTTCAGGATCAACCTGTTAACTTGATCTCTGATAGCCTGTATGTTACCAATGTCGTGTGCAACATTGTGGAAAGTTATGTGTCACCTTCAGTAGATAGCAACTTGCTGTCGCTGTTCCTGTCTCTACAGATGCTGCTCCAACGGAGAACAGTACCCTTCTTCATTGCGCACATTCGTAGTCATCAGCCATTCCCCGGCCCCTTGATCGAAGGGAATGACCGTGCAGATGGCGCATTACGTGCCATGTATTGTTCCCCCATTGAAAGCCATGCTTTGCATCATCAGAATGCCAAAGCTCTTGCTAAAGAGTTTCACATTCCCCTTGCGGATGCAAGGGCCATAATTCAGCAGTGTCCACAATGTTCACAACAGCCCCAGAATCCTGCTGCAGGAGTAAATCCTCGCGGTCTGCGTGCTAACCAGCTTTGGCAGATGGATGTTACCCATTTTGCACCTTTTGCACCATGGAAATATTTACATGTTTGTGTTGACACCTACTCTGGCTATATCTGGGTCACGCCCCAGAAGGGAGAAAAGGTCAAACACGTTTGCAATCACCTTGTCCGCTGCTTCGTGGTCATGGGAAAAACTGACCGTTTGAAGACCGATAATGGCCCCGCCTATTGTTCTACTGCCCTGGCAGAGTTTTGTACCCGCTGGCAGATTGTCCACACATTCGGCATCCCTTATAATTCTCAGGGACAGGCCGTGGTTGAGCGGGCCAATAAAACCCTGAAAGAGGCGCTAGATCGCCAAAAAAGGAAAGGGGGAACTATCCCCCTCTCACTTCCGGAAAAGGAGGAATGGCTTGCTAGTGTACTGTTTACTATAAACCACCTTAACTTGTCTCAATTTAATTCTCAATTTTTATCCAGGGCTCAGCGTCACTACCGCCAGCTTGAGGTTCTGCCTGCCCCCCAGGTCCAGTACAGATGCCTGCCGGACCCAGAGTGGAAAGGGCCTGTTCCCTTCATCACCTGGGGAAGGGGTTACGCTGCAGTGTCTACGCCAGAAGGTCCTCTTTGGGTCCCTGCCCGCTTTGTTCGACCGTGAAAACATGGCATGGCATCAGGGTCTCAGCAACCCCATTCCAAACTTCGACCTTCACCTGCACGAGCCCCCGGAGAGGAGACGGAACCGAGGGGGAAGGCGAAGGGGGCAGAACCCGCCGATAACCTGGGGCCAGGTGAAAGTATTGTCGGATGAAGCCCAGTCCGTGCTGGACGAAATTCGGGTGGAAAAGACTCCTGAGAACTTTGTTGTTGCTATCATAGCTTGTCTGAATGCTAATTCTATAATGATTCTTTGTTGCTACATGCTTCTCTTTCCAGGAGCGCTTGCTGTCCAAGATGAGCTGTCCCAACGCTTTGAGTATAACCTGTGGTATAAGCTTGCCCGCATTTCTAATCAAACTGAGTTTTGCCTTAAGCAAAGCGTTGACTCCTATCACCTGTTAAGCACCTGTCTCATTCCCATTTGCTACACTCCCCAAAACGTCAGTAGGTCAGTGTTGGGTTACGATATGGCCGACTTCAATGACAAGGTCAAAAACAAATATGCTCTTAGCCCCCTTTGGGAAAAGGCAACCAAAAGGCTGCCCGTTGATGCCCTGTCTCTCTATACTCCTATTGTAGCTGTTAGTAATGCTAGTAAATGTGCCAGGATTGTGAATTGTACTCAACATAAGTCAAAGCCTCGCTGTTTCCAGCCCGGTCGCGGTCTTAATTGCGCCAGGAGAGAAACAGAGGACCTTCATTTTAACTTTCAGCACATTCTGTTGCCTTCTGGGTGGTTCTGGACCTGTGGGTCTCGAACTTGGAACTATATTCCTGCTAACCTCTCTAAAACCACTTGTTGCCTTAGTCGTATGATTGTTGCTTTGCCCAACCGCACTACGCTGGTCCGTCAGCGTCCCGCCCGCAAACGCATCACTCGAGGTACTGCCGCTGAGCAGTTACCCTCTGATTGCGATAGCACTGTTAAGGTGCTTTCCCAGGCCGAGTACACATCTTTGGCCATCAGTCTTGTTGGTGTGCCTGGCCTGGCAGCCGGGAATGCAAGGCAGCTTGGAAAGCTTGCTTGTGCATTTGTAAAAGCCGTTAATCACACTTCCCAAGCTATTAGCCTCCTGAACAGGGAGCAATTTCAGCTTCGCAACGCCATTTTAGATAACCGTGCCGCGATCAATTATTTGCTGATGTTGCATCATCAAGGTTGTGAGTCTGTGTGTAATATGTGTTGCTTTAACTTATCCGATAATTCTAATAAGGTACAAAACCAATTGGATTCTTTAACCAAAATTGTTTCTGATATTAAGCAAAAAACCCTGCCTTCATGGTGGAGCACTCTTTGGTCCTGGCTTCCCAATGGAGCCTGGGTACGGACCATTCTGCAGTATGGTTTAATTATTCTTGCCATTCTGATAACTGCCTGTTGCTTTATTCAATGTATACCTTCGTTGCTAGCCACCTGCCTGCAAGGATTTCGCTTCCGGCCTCGTGCACGCAAGGACCAAATTTATTATGCTTATAAGCTTCTAAAAACAGAAGGGGGAAGATGTGAGGAGTTTCACAGCACGATCGCTGTGGCTTATTGGCACACCATGGTCATAAATCGTGGGTGATCATTCTCCTTACCTCATCTGTTTTTACCGTAGCTTAGAGGCCCCAGCTTGGGCCTCTAAGCATCACTCCAGGCCTTCTGGCCCTCCCTACCATGCCCAGGGATGGCACGCAGTCATTCAGCTAGCACGCAGCTTCTGTCCAATCAGCAAGGTGAGCACGAGGCAGGCATGCTGATATTTAGCCAATTAAGTAATCTTATGCTATCGCAGGTAACCAATAAGGATATATTGCATACCCTTCTCTGGAATTTCCTTTGTCCTGTTATTCCTAATAAACTCCGTCCGGGCTATCTCGCCCTATGCCTCTTCATGAATCAAGCCTCCGCTGTCTCCTTGATCCCAAAACACTACAGTTCGGCACCAACTGGGGAAATGCAGCAAAAAGATCCCATCTAAGATTATCATAGAATGGGCATTCAAATAGCACATGCTCTGACGTCTCTACCCTCATAGTCTGGCATAAACAGAGACGTTCCTGGATAGTGACTTTCTTCAAAAGTCCCTCCCTAAAGTCTGAAGGTAACATATTGTAATGGAGAAGGGTGTAAGATCTCCTGTGATCAGGGTTGCTTAAAGTGGATAGGTAGGGCAAAGGCCTAATATTATTAGGAGAGGGCATGTCAAACAGCAGGTTGGTTAATTTATTTAGGTCTTGTTGGCAGTGGAGATCCAATATCCTTTGTTTAGTTATCTCCCTGGCATGAACATATCCCAAGAAGATAACAAACTGCTTAGAAAGGCCGTAAAGGCCAATTTTCAATCAAGAATGGATATCCATGGGGCCTCTGTAGAGTCAGACAGCATTAGGTTCAATAAACCGCTGGGAGAAAATAGGAGTTTTAACCAGTATGCTGATGAACATATCACAAGCCTGGCCTGAATGGTGTGCATTTCGATTTCCAACCTGGCGGCAGCATTAAAGATACTCATTGGGATCTGGAGTATAGATCTCAGAAATTTAGATTGAGTGAACTCTAGGATGTTAATGTTCGTGCCCATAGTTTCATCAATTTCTCATGGGATCTGTTACCCAAGAAATGTTAACAAGTGCTAGCTAGCATCGGCACCCATATGATAGGTTGCGAGAAAAAGAAAGAACTCACTTGATTCTACTAGTCACATGACCAACCCAAGATGCCCCACTCAGCAATGACTATGCTAAGAGGATGCTGAAAATAGTGGGTGAAATAGGTAAATTAATATCTATTCATTTTTCTTGAAAAGTAAATGTCTTTGACTTCAGTGAAGCTTACTTTGAAACACATGATAGCTAGGTACAAAATGAACTGTATTCATTTGTAAGGCTGATTTGAGGGAGAGTTTTCTACTTTTAAAAAAATTTATCAACCTCACAATTTGCCACCATTAAAAAGGAAATCTTGTCATCAGACAATAATTTCAAAGTACTGTTTTTCAAAGAAAAAAATAATGCAGAGCTGTAGATTAAAAACAGAAAAAAGGTTGCCCTCTGCAGGATAATGCTGGCTTCAGACATTGATGAGAGGAAACTATCATCACAGACTCAAATTCATGATTTGCTTGAATGACTTTGAATAGTATTTCATGCAAATAAAGGATGGATTCCATATATACTAGATAAATATATGTGTTTTGAGGTATGAAATGGCTTGTAGTATTTTGATCAAATTTTCTGTAATATTATGATTAGTTTTAGCTATTAAATTCAAATGTCTAGTATTAAAGGACTTTCTCCATCCTTTATTTCTTCCCTCTCTCAAACTTTGACATATACATTTTTCTCTGACTTGTTATGTTTTCATCGAATTTACTCAGTTGTGTTCCGTACATATTTTTAAAAATGTATGGTACATAAAACCTCAAAACAAAAGTCAATGACTAACAAAAATATTGTTTTAAATATATATGAAGTTAAATGTTAGTCAACAATACACAACAATTAACAATTATATAGGTGGTGACAGTTATACCTCGGGAATATAAACAAAGCTACTTTCACCTATCCCACAGGTTTGAAAGGGCAAACTCTCATTTATTGTAATGGTCAAAATCCTGTTTGCAGGCGCACCCCCCCAATAACGGACACAGACAACATTGAAAGTGGATAACAGCAAAGGGCCACATTTATTGATTCAATGCCCTAGTCCGAATTATAAATTTGTATTGGTAAAACGACCAATCATAATTCCTAAGGCAAGCAGGCCGAAGTAACACTGGTAAGGTACCACCCCAAAATTGCCAACGGCAATTGGTTACAATGTATCAATTTGTATCAATTTGTTTGTCAACAACAAACAAATTGTTGACCGTAGTCAATAACTAACTCATGACCCCACCCTCTGACGCGTATCCGTGAAATCACAGGGGTGATGCATGCTGGTTAGCAATCATCATCACCCCATCGCCTGGTTCGTCGTTGACCGGACAACGTTTAACTACTTTATTCCTGTCTAGTGTTGTCCAGTCAATTGCGAACCTGCCGGATACTTGTGGGTCATACTGTTTACCTTACCAGTGCTACCCGCCCATGTGACCAAAGTCAACAGTAAGAACGAAGAAAGACCCCTATATCAAACCATAGCAACAGTGTGGGATGGGCAAAAAAGCCAGGACCCGAAGCCAATATGGGTCCCAACCAAAAATTCCCACCCGGCCCCGAAGCGACCATGATCACACTGTTAACTAGGGAGGGGGTGGAGGGGAAAAAACTTCTCCGCTCCGTCGCTGAGGCAAAATGGCAGCTCGGCTGCCTCGTGGCCACCCCTTTTATAAGGGAGCTGGCCACGCCCCTAACTACCCGGATTCTCTGTCCTGTGGGGGGGGGCCCGCAAAGGGCGCGGCGGCCATTTTGGCGCCGCGCTTGCATTGCAGGCGCACCCCCCCAATAACGGACACAGACAACATTGAAAGTGGATAACAGCAAAGGGCCACATTTATTGATTCAATGCCCTAGTCCGAATTATAAATTTGTATTGGTAAAACGACCAATCATAATTCCTAAGGCAAGCAGGCCGAAGTAACACTGGTAAGGTACCACCCCAAAATTGCCAACGGCAATTGGTTACAATGTATCAATTTGTATCAATTTGTTTGTCAACAACAAACAAATTGTTGACCGTAGTCAATAACTAACTCATGACCCCACCCTCTGACGCGTATCCGTGAAATCACAGGGGTGATGCATGCTGGTTAGCAATCATCATCACCCCATCGCCTGGTTCGTCGTTGACCGGACAACGTTTAACTACTTTATTCCTGTCTAGTGTTGTCCAGTCAATTGCGAACCTGCCGGATACTTGTGGGTCATACTGTTTACCTTACCAGTGCTACCCGCCACACGGAGGGGCTTCACAGAAGACCTGACGCCCCCCCCCAGACCGTCAGCTCGGTCAACAGGCCTGCTCGCCAGTCACCCAACAGGAGGTCCATACCTCCACGCGACAGATGGACCCCATCCCCTGTATACAAGTCACAATTTTGCAGACTAATATCGGGGTGATGACTAACCCGTCCCCAAGCCCTGGTGGTGAGAAACCGCGCCACTGCCTTATTGACCGCGCGCCCAGCTCGGTCAAGGGCCAGGAGGTTAACGCCCCCTCTGTAAGAGTGGCGCGGAACAATGTCCGACCAAACCAGGGCTGTGGCAGGCCAGACATAATGCAAGTAGGCGAGGTCCTCGCAAATCGCATGCTTGAGCGATAAGCCGGTGACCTGGCCCAAATAATTGCCCCCCAGGTGGATGATTAGAATGTCAGGCGGGTCAGCCCCCAGGCCAGAAAAAAGGAAAGGCCGCAGCTCCCGCCATAACATCCCAGGCTTACCGTGCCATGCGAGACTGGCGTGGTCACCCAGTCCCAGTCGGGGTCCACTCTGTCGCCGCAGCGTAACGCGCTGCCCTGAGCACATAGCTGTGGCCCACCAGCCATACTGTCACCGGTGTAAAACGACACCCAGGGTCTATAAGAAATTGAGAAAAAGGAAGGTAAGGTGACTGGATTGGTACTCATGGCGGGAGTGGGCGCACATAAAACTGAAAACATTGTGAGCCCCACCTCCCCATGCTACGTATGTCAGCCCCAGAGTACCCAAAAGCAGCCGCTGTAGAGGCTGCGCCAATACGGAACGAATGTGTGCCAGAACGGGCACCCGGTAGTCCCACCCTGGTAAGGGCTCTGGCAGTCACCTTCCAAAACTGAAATTTAGTAAGGGGAGACCCATCTTGGTGACAGAAAAACGGGCCGTGGTGCATGCCACGCAGTGCCAGGTATTCCTGTAGGGCACCAACCGGACAGATGTCTGCCAAAGAACACCGTAGCAGTCTTACTCCACTGCCTACGCCATGCTGATCTGTTTTAGAGGAGCGAATCCTCAACTGGGCCCAGTCTTTGGCAACATGTACATCTCCGCGTTCCAGTGCCCTACCACTTGCATCCGCCTTAGACAGCATCACGAGTTCGCTGATGCGGAGCGCTCCAAAAAAACGCCACCGTAGTGGCTGCATGCAATTGGGCTGCCTCGTAATGATCAAAACAGAGGCCTGGCCAGCCCCGGGCCAACTGGGTAAGAACCCCTGGGGAAATAGGGTGCCGGTCATCCGGACAACGCCCGCGCTCGCGCACCCACCCCTCCAAAACGTGTCTCACACGGAAGTCAGAGGTGGTATCCACATGACCCCCTACTTTGGCCATAAAAGCCAACGCCGAGAGCTTGGATGCTATGGTGCGAGGTGCAAGGCCCTGTGCATGCAGGTGAACCATGAACCGCAGAACATGGTCCACCGGGATGAGCCAGGTCTCTGGCCATTGAAATCGAGTAGCAAAAGCCCTATACAAATTGAATGCTTGTTGATACGCCTTACGCGTGCGTGGCGCTAGTGACAGGCCAATCGCCCGGTTCACCTCTCCTTGCCAATAGTCCACATCTCGTCCGGGAGTGGCGAGGGAAATTCCTCCGCATCCGGGGCCAAGGCGCGGAACCGGGAGATCTGCAGGCGGGACAAAGCGTCAGCAATATCGTTATTAACCCCTGGGACATGCCTGGCCCTGAACAAGACGTTGAGGCGCAGGCAGCGCAGCACAAAATGGCGCACTAGATCCATGACCCTGGGCGATTTAGAAGTCTGTGCATTGACAATGTGCACCACGGCAGCATTGTCGCACCAGAAATGCACCACCGAATTAGCCCACTGTTCGCCCCATAGCATCAAAGCCCCCAGAATGGGAAAAAATTCCAGGTATGTGAGCTCCCGCAGGCGACCTGTGCCTGCCCATGCCGGTGGCCACCCACCATAGGCCCACTTCCCATTGAAGTGCATCCCATAACCCAGGGATCCTGAGGCATCAGACTGGATCTGGAAATTGGGGGATGCCAGGAGGTCAGACCTCCAAAATGAGACCCCATTAAACTCCCTCAGGAATTGCAACCAGACAAACATGTCTGCCCTGATACCCCGGGTAAGCCTGACTCTGTGGTGGGGCCTGGATAACCCTGCCATGGCGTCGCATAAGCGCCGGGCGAAAGCCCTGCCCGGTGCGACCACCCTGCAGGCAAAATTGAGGTGCCCATGTAGCACCTGCAGTTCCCTCAGGGATGCCTTACGCTTAGCCAGCAATTCCGAGATAAGGGTCACTATCCTGGACACCTTATCACCCGGTAACCTAGAAGCCTGTACTACTGTATCAATCTCAACCCCCAGGAATACTAGTTTGGTCGACGGGCCCTCGGTCTTTTCGGGCGCTAAAGGGACACCCAGTTCCTGCATTAGCGTCTGAAATGTATTGAGGAGACGTGGACACGTGTCCCAGCCCCGTTCACCCCCGAATAAAAAGTCATCCAGGTAATGGGCTACAGACCGGGACCCTGACCTGCGGACGAAAGCCCACTCTAGGAAGGTACTAAAACGCTCGAAAGCCGAGCATGATATGGAGCAGCCAAAAGGCATGGCCTTATCAAAATAATACTCCCCTCTAAACTTAAAACCCAGCAATTCAAAGTCGCCCGGGTGCACCGGCAAGAGGCGAAAAGCTGACTTAATGTCGCACTTGGCCAGCAAGGCACCCGGGCCACACGAGCGCACCATGCGCAGCGCATGGTCGAACGATGTATACCTGACCGAACAAAGGTGATCAGGTATCGCATCGTGGACCGATCGGCCGGCTGGGTAGGACAAATGATGAATAAGGCGAAACTCACCTAGGGACTTTTTAGGAACCAAACCCAATGGTGAAACCTTAAGGTTGGGAAAAGGGGGTGCGGGAAAAGGTCCGGCGACCCTGCCCGCGTCTAACTCCTTTTTAATGCTGGCCTCGGCTACCTCCTCCCTTCCTCTGAGGGATAAAAGGTTGGGAGCATCCTGAGGAGATCTATCACCCATAAAAGGGATACGAAATCCCTGCTTAAAACCTTGGATGAGGTACTCCCTGTCCCCTCCCCTTGGGTACGATGCGAGCCAGCGCTCCAGCATGTCCACCTTAATTGGGGAGGGGGCCGTTCGGAGAACTAGTTCCATCCGTGGCAGGCTTGCCAGCCCACTGTCCACCCCTCCCTCTGCCTCGCACCCCCACAGGCTTGGGACAAGCAGAGGCTGCATGGGGACCAGAACATGTGGGACACTCGTGCTTATACCTGCAGTTCTTCCGACTGCAGGAACCATTGGACGAGAAAGTCCAGCACAGCAGGCGGGCTGGAACCCCCTGCCCCGCCATTTGGCGGGTAACCTGCGCTGGAGCTGCTCGCTGGACCGCATGTCCACAATGGTATCTATCCCCCGGGGCAGGACGTGTGGGTGTCATATACAAGAGCCACAGTCTCTGGCACGGCTCATCCCATCTCATCTCGGGGTGCAGGGGAATCCTCATACGGAATTCCTCATCATATGCTAGCCATGAGGGGCCCGGGAAATCTACCATCGCCCTGTATATGTTGTCCAAATATTGGACCATGGGAATAGCTAGATCCGGCCGCGCCCTCAAATACACCGCCATGTATATCAAATAAGCGGGGAGCCAGTTAGCCCAGGTACGCGGCGGCTTACGGCGGCGTGCCTGCTCCTTGTCCTTCTCATCCTGACCCTCCCTTTCTTCCTTAGTGGGCTCTCTGTTCAGGAGTGAGAAGATATCCACGTACTCCCCTCGCCATATCTTTTCTCTGGTAGCCTGAGCCAAGTGATCACCCAATGGCAGGGAATACCCTGCCGTCGGCAAAGCCGAAAAGGGGATAGCTGGCCTACCCAAAGGGGCCTGAGTTAACCCTGCCACCCCAAGTACGTTCCCAGCAGTGTAAGAACCAATGCCCACCCCAGCGGGCATGGTGGCAGTAGTTGTCGCCGGGTGGGTCGCCAGCGGCGTAGCCCCTGCACCACCCGCGCGAGGCCAAGGCCACTGAAAGGTCCCCCCTATATTGGGAATGTGTGTGGATGTACTCGTTTGCACCATATACTCACATGCTGCACCCCCGCGGGCCGCCCCCAACGGGGGTTCCGGCCCACTGGGGGCGTCGGAGCTCACGACCGATGTAGAGCTCATCACCGGGGCTTGACCCGCGCCAGGTTGCTGGCTGGGGAGCTGCGAGGCGGTGGCCGGAGCCGCGCCACCCGCCTGCAGCAGCTCAACCCTCCCCGCCGGCCGTCGTCCTGCTGCCGATAGCGCCTCCAAAGGTACCCCAAAAGGGGCACCTGCCTGACTGGCCCGGGCCAAAGACTCCTCTAAGGCCGCAATACGGGCCAGTAAGGTGTCTACAGTAACCATGGGTAAAGAGCCGGCCGGCCCACCTGACCCTTGCATGGGACAGTTCCCTGCACCCCATGGCCCAGATATGGCCATTGGCCAGGGCCGAAGCCCGGTAGGGCTGGTGAGGAAACCTGCCAAGGCGGGGCACCGGGCCACCCCCCAAGGCTAGAGGGCCCCGGGAGAGGCTGCGGCCCAGAAGTAGTCGGCCCAACGGGTTGGGCGGAAGGAGGAGCGGTGTCCACCGCTCGCGGGCCGCGGGCCGGAGCGCCCTCCGCGCCCGCACTCTGAACGGGCCAAGGTGCGATAGACCCCAAGCCACTAGCCCCGGCCGGGGATGGCAAAGGTGGCTGTTGAGGAGGCGGCACCACGGTCCTCCGACCTGGGTTGCGCCTCCTAACAGCCCGAGCTGAATTCGCAGCAGCCTTCTTTTTGGAAGGCATCTCGAGCAAAAAAGGGAAGCTAGCTAAGCAAAATCGACCCAAAAGGCTTCCCGGCAATACCAACGAGCGATGGAGGCGCAGGGAAAAAACTTCTCCGCTCCGTCGCTGAGGCAAAATGGCAGCTCGGCTGCCTCGTGGCCACCCCTTTTATAAGGGAGCTGGCCACGCCCCTAACTACCCGGATTCTCTGTCCTGTGGGGGGGGGGCCCGCAAAGGGCGCGGCGGCCATTTTGGCGCCGCGCTTGCATTCTTAGCATAGTAAATTGCACTAGAGTAAACCCATCAAATCAGTGGGGATTCAGTGAGTCAACTCCATAGATTCCATCAATTTGAGTAAGCCTACTCCAGCTGCAACTTATTTTTGTTTGCTAGTTACCACCGGTCTTAGTTTCAGGCCCTTTTTATGCAGGTAATAATCTAATCTAGTCCTAAATTTAGGTTGGAGAAGCTCATCAAAAACCCTACTTTTTACTTAATACTCTTTCCCCTCCCTTGTTCCCTAGGAGAGAAACCCTGCAATGGTCTCTTTAAATAGATGGGTCTTTAATAATTTCTTAAATGTCTGAAGAGGCAGTCACCTGGTAGATTTCATTTGGGAATGCATTCTAGCAGGGCTGTACCCAGGGAGTGTGAAGGGTGGGCTTGGCGCACCCTGAGTGAGCAGTTTGCCCACCCAGGCAAAGCGTGGTTTCCCATAAAAATGTATTGAAAAGAAGCTTTGTTGCCCAACCTGAAAAAATATTCACCCAACCACATCTAGAATCCTAGCTATGGCCCTGCATTTCAGGCAGAGGGGGACACCACCGAGAAGGTCCTTCTCCAATATCACTCTTTCTGGCTTATCTCAGGGTATCCACTCTCAGCAGCATTGTCTGGGAGAATCTCAATGAATGGGAGTATTTTTCTAAGAGTTGCTCCATTAGGTAACAAGGTCCTGAACTGTACAAGGCTTTGAATGTCAGTACAAGCACATTGAATCTAGTATAGCAGTGATGGTGAACCTATGGCATGTGTGCCAAAGGTGGCACTCGGAGCCCTCTCTGTGGGCACCCATGCAGTCACCCCAGCACAGAGCTTGCTTGCTTGCTTGCTTGCTTGCTTGCTTGTTTGTTTGTTTGTTTGTTTGTTTGTTTGTTTGTTTGTTTGTTTGTTTGTTTGTTTGTTTGTTTGTTTGTTTGTTTGTTTGTTTGTTTGTTTGTTTGTTTGTTTGTTTGTTTGTTTGTTTGTTTGTTTGTTTGTTTGTTTGTTTGTTTGTTTGTTTGTTTGTTTGTTTGTTTGTTTGTTTGTTTGTTTGTTTGTTTGTTTGTTTGTTTGTATGCTGCCCACTCAGCATATGCTGACTCAGGGCGGCTCGCAACATATTGAATCTCACAATACAACAAAATAACAGCACAATAAACTATCACAATGCAATACAAAATACAGTAAAATTATATCATACAATATTCAGTCCAAACAAGTGGCTGCAGAGGGTTTTTTTTAAACCCTCTAGCCAGGCAGGGCCAGGAGGGAATGACGGCGTCCGCAGCTGCCTCTCGTCCCGGCTGATGGAGCGGGTCATGGGAGAGGCAGCGAAGTCCTTGGTTTGAGGCTGTGGGTGTCTTTTTGACCCTCCAGCCAGGCAGGGCCAGAAGGGAATGACAGTGTCTGCAGCTGCCTCTCGTCCCGGCTGATTGAGTGGGTTGCGGGGGAGGTGGCGAAGTCCTCGGCTCGAGGCTGCGGGTGTCTTTTTTACCCACCAGCCAGGCAGGGCCAGGAAGGAATGACGGTGTCCGCAACTGCCTCTCATCCTGGCCGATGGAGTGGGTCACGGGGAGGTGGTGAAGGTGGTGAAGTTCTTGGCTCAAGGCTGTGGGCGTCTTTTTGACCCTCCGGCCAGGTGGGGCCAGGAGGGAACAATGGTGTCCGCAGCTGCCTCTTGTCCCAGCCGATGGAGTAGGTCACGGGGTAGTTCATCCTGCCCCTCTGCCCAGCAGCCCGATGGGATCACTTCCTCCCTCCTCCCAGCACAGATTTTGCCCCACCCCTCTGCCCAGCAGCCCAATGGGAGTGTTTCCTTCCTCCGCTGTTGCTATGTTGGCACTTTGCAATAAATAAATAGGTTTCGGGTTACATTTTGGGCACTTGGTCTCTAAAAGGTTCACCATCAGTGTAATATAGTATACAGGGGATAATCAGTCCAAACCTGCCAGGATCAGGGATATATATTCATATCTATGCATTCTCATGATCAGCCTGGCAGCCACCCACTGAAGTTTTCTTACCAGCTTTAAGAGTAGGCCTATTTGAATCAATGGAATTTAAAGATCAATTTGACTCAATAAATCCACACTGATTCAATAGATTTACTGTAGAGTGACGTACTATGCTAAGCAACAGAATTTTAGCCAATATCACGCTGAGATGTGTTACATGCAATGTAAATGATAATAACAAATAGCTATCCTTGTCATGGTTTGAGGGTTTAAAAAAAAATAAAGGACAGTGCTTCGTTCACTTTGAGTAAAATATACAACATGGAAAATATACGATAAAATATACAACACACTTTGTTTACAAGACCTGGCAGTACACCAATGCAATAGCAGTCTAAAACAGATATGCTGCCAATGCTCTGGGAATTCCTGAAGGATAATGGAATCAGACTTGACAAACCAATGCCCTTTCGACCCATCATCTTATTTTTTTGGCTGAACAGTCTGTTCAAAGTGTCGAGAAACAGGATTACAAGCTATAAAGGCTTATATGGATGCTATGAGAGAGTAACTAAACTTTCCTCCTATCTGTGGATTAGGCACACCCTTGTGCAACATCTGTTTCTAATTTAGAGATATCACTTACTCTTCTGAGAGTTCCTCTTCAATAAAATGGAGGTGCAGCTGTTTCAAAAACATATATGAAATTGGTTGGAATTAATCAATGGTTGATCATTAAAAGCTGAGTTTTGGCTAGAGCAATTCTGTAACAAAGAGCCACCACTTGTGACATTAATAATTCTGGCTAAGCAAGATCCCATGGCAAACAGACAGACACAGAAAATACCCTCTGTTCTTCACTTGTGAGAAGGCCTGTTAGGCTTATGGAGCAATATGGTTGTAGCCACACTATCATCAGCATTAACAGGCCTGGGAACCTCCATTTTCATTTTCTACAAAGCTTTCAGCTGAATATCGGGGTACACACAAAGAGCCTCCTTGAAGACTGTGTTATTTTTGAACCACAATTGGGCAACCTTGTGTTGCCAGCTAATCTTTCTAACAGTCAGGCAGAGGGAATTGCAGATTGAACCCACCAAAAGGTGGCTTAGTTTTGGCAGTTTCACGTCTGGCCTAGATATGGAAGAACAAGCTTAATATCACCCTTACAACAACTACTGCAGGACGGAAATGAGCTCCTGTCTTCGTCCCAGCTCCTGCCAACCTAGCAGTTTGAAAGCAAGAAATTGCAAGTATATAAATAGGGACCAATTCGGTGGGAATGTAACATGCCTGCCACATGACCATGGAAACGTCTGCAGAAGCAGACAGCGCTGGCTCTTCGGCTTAGAAACAGAGATGAGCACTGCACCCTAGAGTCGGACATGACTGGCTTTCGAGCAAGGGAAACCTTTACCTTTTCCTTACAACATTATAAAAAGTAAATATAATACTCTCCTCATTGGCAGCGACAACATTACATGCTGACCCTGGGCCTAAAACCCAAGCAGATTGAGAACTGATACATGTGGATGGGCCACGTTATTAATTGGCTAGAACCTTTCCTGATTGGTCTGTCTGGCTAGAACATGGGCTGGAGACCACCCTGGCTATGCAGGAAAGAAAAATGGGGAAACACTAATAGTGATAGTTGGCTGAGAGCACTGAGAGGAGTAGGACAGAAGTCACCCAAATGTCACAACGCCTAGTAAACAGCTCACAGTATCTCACTCATGTCCGCGAAGACACTAAGTTGCAACTAGACCAAACAGTTAAGCGTAGGAGCCCGGAGTTTACAAGGACTCTGAGATACGACGAGAACAGTAAGTCTTGCTACATCTGCTTATAGTCTGCCTATGGGGAACCTAAGCACGCAGTACTTTCTTAGCAACTTCTTAGGCTGGCAAATGTACCTTGGCCAGCAACATGCTTCGTAAACAAGCTTTCTGTAATAGGGGTCATGCACGATCTGTGCACAAGTGATTGAGAATGCAAGTCAATAAATACAGATCACCCGACTTGATTAGGACTGACTTTTCCACCACACTTCCATCTCCATGCCTTCCTTGCGCCCAGTGGCCCCGATCCTCCGGGGGGGGGGCAGAAACCATTGCAACATCTGGTGACCCCGACGTGATTTTTACTAGATGTGATCCTTACTCAACGTGATTCTTACTAGAGAGTCAAAGTGTGGCTCTACTCAAGAGTCACACACAGATTCCTCTCAGAGGCTATGGAGCAACTCTGATCAGAATTCTGCACCATCTACAGGAAGGCAAGCAAATGTAAGCCCGGCAGACCCCACGCATAGGAACGGATGCGTTCCAAAGCCAGGGGAGCCGTGATCCTGCGACAACTGAGGCAGAGAAGCAGACCCGTGGCCGGCAACCAGCGCCGCGATCCCGATCCACTGACCAGACCTGAGGGACATTGTCCAATGCATCACCCACCCTGCTTACTACCTAGACCTGTCCCATGGAAGCATCAACTCGTAAGTTGTGTAAGACTTCCAGGGAATTTCCCCAAACCGGGTAGTAATGAGAGAAACCTTGGGGAGGCAAAACTTGACTATCAGGCAAGAGGCTCACAGGGATGAGCTCGAAGCCCTGGCCAGGCAATTTCAGTAGATCAGAGTAAGCAGACACCATCTGATGGACCTGGTGATGCATCTATGGGAACACAACCTGTTCTACCCAGAAGCAGGCACAATGAATCCAGAGGTTTGGGATAGAGTAGGGAACCACCTTAAGCAAGAAACCCAAGCACCCACTAACATCATGTGGACTTGGAGCAAATGTAGACAGATCATTTCAGCAGGTAGTTCAGTCCAAGTAGAGACGAAAAATCTGCCAGTTTATGCCCCAGCGTGTCTCTACCTGATTATCAACCAGCGTGGGGGCTGGGAGGACTTAGGAAGCCCAGGTACTTCAAGGGCAGCCAGAAGTTCTTTCCAACAGAGGAGTGAAAAAGATCAATGCAAGGGGAAATCGCCAGCAGTGCAATTAGCTAAAACGCAGCTGCTGTGTTCAGCCTGCCTAGAGGCAGATGCATTTTTGAGCAGACAGACTATAGTCGAAATGCCCGCCTTATGCAGACTGCTCCCAGAGACCTGCACAGCCATTGGCAACACAGGAGTCCAGGGCAGATCCATTAAGGAATGCAGGAACAAAGCAGCACAAAAGCCCAAAGGCGCTTGCTATCAGTGCAGGAAGATGGGACACCTTAAAAGAGAATGCCAGTCAAAACCAGGCAGCAAAGGGCAAGGCACCACCACACCGCAAGGGGGGAGAGGCAGCTCTTCAAAGGGCCATCCAAATAAGCCTCCTACCAAGTGCCCATGTTGCCATCAGGGCTTCCACTGGGCCAGCCAGTGTCTGAGTCCAGGAAACCAGCCAGCGGGCATGCTTCCAGCCCAGGTCCAAATGGAGGCTGTCCCCATTCAAGCAGTACCAGAGGAAAAATCCCAGCAATAGTTACCCCAAGCATTCCCAAGGCACAGGCAGAAACTGACTTGTCTTGTCTCGAAGTAGCGCAGAAATAGAAAGGAAACCCGCTCCTAAGAGTAAAAGCCCAGAGGGTTGTAAAAGCCACCTGAGAATCGCCTAGATTAGGCAGCAAGGAATCATTTCTTCATGAGTTAGAGCTAAACACTGCAGACCTGGGGAGGGAAAGATCACCCAGGTAGGAATGTGTATTCATATCCAAAAAGCTTGAATGTGAGAATGCATGCGTGGTGCACCAAGTATGATTGAGAGATTGTTGAAGATTGCTATGTGTTCGAATGATTGTGTTATAATGTTGTAATGAAATGCCAAGTATTGCATGCTAGACAGTTAAACCTGTTCATGGGTTGGATAAATTGCCTTCATTGACAGGGAAAAGGGTTAGCCCAGCCCTGGTCCGTTCAAGGGACAGGCTGGAGAAAGTGTGAAAAGGACCAGCAGGCAGAACTTCCTTGCCTGGCAGTCTCCTTAGCAGATTAAGCACCCAGGCCAAAGGAAGAAGGAGGAGGGGGAAATTCTACCCCAAGATAGGGGCAGGAATGACCCCCTTCCTCTCAGCCAAACCTGTCTTCAAAGTGTGCAGGGGATGCTTTTCCTTCTTCCAAGGATTAAGCTGAAACTTTCGCACTCTCAGACATGATTGGAAAATGCAAAATGAGGAAAATTGGCATCATGAAAACCTGTGCTGGAGCAAGGGAGGCAGTCTTTCACGGTGTCGCGAACTGTAGGAAGATTGCCCCTCTGAGTTTTTTTTTTTCCACCCAGCCAGTGTCTCCAAAGAGGAAAAATCTTCATGGAATATGGGGCCCCTGTATCCTCCAAAATCTTCATATCATATTCTCATTTCTGGTTAATGCATGTAAATTTTGTCTAGTAACTGTCTAAATGTGGAATTTAGATCTAGGTAAAAGATCACTAACTCTTTGTATTTTTGAACAAAACCTCACGACTTGAGAATTCCCCCCCCCCCCACGGTGCTGCTACATGACTAATGCCTTAATTCTTACAAACTTCTCTCCAAAGTGCCACATTTTAATGGAAAATTATATTTGCAGTCTTAACATGCCTGGAACTACGTTCCAAATGATATGGTAATTTCTTCACAGCTTCCTTAGTTAATTAACCCTTCCATTGATGGGATCTCTCCACAGGAGAGGCACCCCACCAAGTGGTTTTAATTATCTGCTAAGAGTGATAAGAGTTAACCACTAACCTTTTTTTTCTCCTCACTATTTTGAGTATTACACATTTCACAACCTTCAGAGCACAAAGGGAGGGAAAAGATTAAGCCTAGTTCCTGAGAGTGTGTGGAGTGCTGAACCTTCTTTGGAATTTCAGCCGCCTCGATCTTTTGCAGCACCAGAGCTGCCCAAGATCAATATTAAGGATTCAGTCTAGCCAGTACAACTCTAGCAAATTTTAGGGAACACTGGTTAGACAAGGTCATAATTCTAATTAGACACAAGCCTCTCAAGGCCACCCTTTTTCGTTGTCAGTCAAGGCACATGCCAAAATAAAACTAAGCAAGCATTGTAGGCAGTAAGCCATCTTCTCAGCCATCGCTGGGTATAGGTTTAGCCAAGGGCCATACGTCCATCCTAAACCTGTACATGATTAGAACTGGTACCCTTTTTCGCTGAACCCTCTCATGGGCTCGAGGGGGGGGGAGGCAAAAAATAGTGGAATGGGTATTTGTACCAAATCCTTCTTATGCAGCAGGAGTTGGTAGTCACAGTCATTCATAACATTTCAGGGCTGATCCAGTCGCTAAAGAAACACACCAGAAATAAGTCTTGGGTGTCTTCATGACACCAATCCAAAAATCATGTGCTCCTCCACCAAAATGCCCAAGCATTAGCAAGGCAGCTTAACCTGCCAATGTCACAAACACAAGGAAACGCGTGCTCACGCACGCTACAGGCAGGAACGCGGAGGGGGCCTCCATAGGAAATGGTCCCAAGGGTACCCTGGCACACCGCCCAGCACACCACATGCCAAGGCTTGCCAAGGGACCCCAGACTGGTCTCACCTCAGCTAGTTACAGGGAATGCTGCCCTCAGAGCAAGGCAGCATTCACTGATGAGAGAAGCACACACAGACTTCTCACTTGATGCAAGAACAGGCTTGGAAAATGCTGCTATCAGCACAGATAAGCTGAGCTGCCAACAAGCGAACCTTGCTTTAAAAATGTTCGCCAAAGAGGCACTGCATAAAAAGAATGGATTGTCAATAAATAATGATTTTTGCAACACTCATAGCTTTCAAGACATCTGACATTCTTGCTCCCTAGCAGGAATCAGGAAGTTCTGCATGCCAGGCAAGATCCAGCAAGTATGGAATGAATTAACCCACACTGTCTTTCCTTTTAGAAAGTAAGAAAAGGGGGGAGTAGCCCCCCGCATCTACAGCTAATCCTCAGCCATATAATTGCAAAACTAACTTTCTCAAGGCTGCATTCACAGCTAGTCTTTCTCTCTCTAATGAAGGTCAATCCCTGGAAGCCCAGCCAGAACCACCAACTCGAGACGCCAAGCACATCAGGCGCAGACATTGCCTAAAGATGACATCAGCTGTCCATAATTTTTCCACTCCTAAGATGATTTTGGCATGCTTTCCTTTTACCTCAAGGGGGGTGGATTTGGGAATGGACATTCTGCATACACATGGATATTTTACACACATAAGGACATGCAATGCTAATTCCATGAACAATGCTTTCAGTGAACACATTATTTTGCCTAAAATGGACTGTCACCTTCTATGGACATTTTGAGTTGAAATTCACACCAAAAGGACAATTCATAAATATCTCAAAGAGTTTCACCACAGATGTTCAAGGAAAACAGATGAATGTCTATGTTTTACTGCCATTTGCTTGTATTATTTTTGCATTTCAATGCCTTTTCCATGCCTTTGTACCATGTTCGAGTGGGCTTTTCAAAGGTTATATGAATTCTTGTACACATGATTGCATATTACTCATACATTTTCCCCTTTCGATGCTATCTCGCTAGGAGAACATATCCTGGTCACCGGTGGGAGAAAAATTTAACAGGGCCACATCTACCGGAGGTTGAGCTTCCTGGAGCCAGAGTAACCCCTGGCTATTGTAATTCATTATCTCAGTGTCAATCATACCTCTATTGTGTTAGAGAAGCATTTGCATAGTTACCAGAAGAGGTCACTTTGCGAAGTAGCCTAGGAAAAACCACTTCTGTCACCGGGAGGGGGGAAAGAAGTTAATTCCCCCAGTGAAAGATCAATGACACAACTCATCACATTGCCTTGCTAACAGAAAGCAAGCTATGGTCTTTAACACCTACACAGCTGCTTGGACATCATTTAAGTCTGATGCACATGCCATGTCCATCCTGATAGAGGAACACTCTGAGCCCAATCTGCAAAACAATGGTGGCTGCAGTGTTAGCTCAAATCACGTACAATTCCCTGATGGTTGTCTTGATCCTTTCCTTGCTTTTGGGGGGAGGGGTCCGGGCTTCTTCAGGGGACTTGACACCTAGTGAGGACTTAAACGCCAGGCTCCAGTAAAACATTTGGGAAAGACTTGCTAGACTTGCCAACCAATCTGACTTTTGCTTTGAACAAACCATGGACCCTGCCTCACTTTTGAGCACTTGCCTTTTTCCAGTCTGCCGTGCTCTGGGTGAGCAGGCTGGGAACATTGAATGGGTACCTAAACAGGTACTTGGACACTATCGCAATATAACATATGCTACTTACATAAACTGGGGGACTCAGGTAACAAAGACTTTGCCCACTGATGCAGTCACTCTAGTCACACCCCAAGTGGCAATCAGCCCAAACACACCTTGTGCCAGGATGACCGGCTGCTCCTCAGTCGAGAGGCCACACCACCGTTACCTTAACCCCATTAAAGAGACTTGGAAATGTAATCACCCAGACATTATTGGTACGATGTATGATCATGTTATTTTGCCCACAGGATGGTTTTTCACTCGTAACCAGCATACTTAGAACTATATACCTGCCAATGTATCAGATTCATATTGCTGTGTAAGTCGTTTAACACTGGTACTCCCAAAAAGGGAAATGGTTACACCACATACATTCACCCCACAGCCAGCCTGGTTCGCTCGAGCGGTCCAGCTCGATGAAACATGTGACAGCAACATCAGGTTACTCAGTAAAGCAGAGTATGTATCTTTAGCTGTTAGACTTGTAGGGGTGCCCGGACTTGCAGCAGGTAATGCACATAGAATTAGTCAGCTAGCGTGCGTGCTAGCCAAAGCTCTCAATCACACTTCATCAGCTATTGCCTTATTAAACCAAGAGCAAGCTGAAATTCCACATGCAGTTTTGAATAATCATGCAGCAATTGATTGATTATTGCTTCTACATCACTTGGGTTGTGAAGCAGTTCACCACATGTGTTGTTTCAATCTCACAGACAACTCCCACCATGTTCAGAATCGGATCAACGCCCTGGATAACATATTCACACATATCTGTCCAGATTCAGGCTGGGGTTGGTGGAATGAGTTCTGGTCCTGGGTACCATGGGGATGGCTACAAATCATGCTCCAAGCTACTGCTGGCATGATGGTAGTGGGAATTATGCTATGCTGCTTTGCACAATGCATCCCCTCGCTCCTGTCAATGTGCACCCTAGGACGGAGACCCCAGGAAGCAATTACACCTAGACAACTGATGCCCTACGTCTGTCAGGCTCTTAGCCAGGTTGCCTTAGAAAGTAAGAAAAGGGGGAATGTGGATGGGCCACGTTATTAATTGGCTATAACCTTTCCTGATTGGTCTCTCTGGCTAAAACACGGGCTGGAGACCACCCTGGCTATGCAGGAAAGGAAATTGGGTAAATGCTAATAGTGATAATTAGCAGTAGAGACTCCATATTGCCTTGGCTGAGAGCACTGAGAGGAGTAGGACAGAAGTCACTGAAATGTCACAATGCCTAGTAAACATCTCACAGTATCTCACTCACGTCTGCGGAGACACTAAGCTGCAACTAGACCAAACAGTTAAGCGTAGGAGCCCAGAGTTTACAAGGACTCTGAGATAGGATGAGAACAGTAAGTCTCGCTACATCTGCTGATTAGTCTGCCTATGGGGAACCTAGGCATGCAGTACTTTCTTAGCAACTTCTTAGGCTGGCAAATGTACCTTGGCCAGCAACATGCTACGTAAGCAAGCTTTCTGTAATAGGGGTCATGCACATACCTGTCAACCTTCCCGATTTGGCCGGGATTACCCCATTAATTGATGTCAATTGATGTCATAACCCGGCCCCTGCTGCCAAAACCCCGTAATTTGGCAGCGGGGAAAACACTTTCCGCGCATGCACGGAAGGGTTTTACCCCTTCCATGCATGTGCGAAAGCGCTATGTCGCTTGCGTAAGGGCTGCGAAAGTGGTGTAGCGCTTCCGTGCATGCATGGAAGGGGCAAAACCTTTCCACGCATGCATGGAATGCGACCTGCACACAAGCGATGTGCGCAGGTCCCATTTTTCCAGAGCCGCGGGTTGACAAGTATGGTCATGCGCGATCTGTGCGCAAGTGATTGAGAATGCAAGTCAATAAATACAGATCACCTGACTTGATTGGGACTGACTTTTCCACCACACTTCCATCTCCATGCCTTCCTTGTGCCCAGCGGCCCCAATCCTCCGGGGGGGGCAGAAACCATTGCAACAGATACAGGTACAGTGTGTGAAAAACATTTTGGACTACAATTCACAGAACCAACCTGCCAGTTTAAGTTGGAAGAGTGTGGAAACTCTTGTCCAAAAAAGTAACTTTCCCAAGGTTTGGAAATTTGAAGGGCATTATCTACCCTTTAGTCTTCTCTTGTGGGTTGCCCGCACTCACAATTGGCCAAAACCCTTCCCGAAAGGTTCGCTCGCCAACACACGGCTTGAGAAGCAGCAGGCTTGGATGGAAAGGAAATTGGGGTATGAGCTATTGATACTTATGGAATGATTCATATTGCCTTGGCTGGCAGCTCTGAAAGAAGTAGGGCAAATGTCATAAGGTGATGAACCCAAGTTAATGTACAGATATCTAACCAAGGTAAAAACACGTTCTTCCCCTTCTGGCCTTGGATTAGGCTGAGCAAATAAGCCAGACCAGTTGAGCAAGTTAGTCAACATACACATAGGCTCCAAGATGAGGCGAGAACAATGGGTTTCGCCCATCCTGTTAATTAGTTTCCCAGCAGAGGTCCAGGGTACTCAGCAACTTCCAAATAACTTCCGAGAGCTGGCAAATGTAACTTGGCCAGCAAAATGCCACGTATGCAAAAGCCTTCTGTAACGAGGTCACATGCGCCTCAGGCATGGAACCCTCGAGGCAGGGTAATAAATACGTCCACCTGAGACAGATCAGGACTGGACTTTCACCGCACATTCGTCTTGCATGCCTTCTCTTGTGGCCAGTCATTCCGAACCTCCGTGGGCCATTACCACATCAGGTGACCCCCTAAATGGGCTATTGCAACATTCTCTCAAACACAAAAACTTTCAGAGACACCTACCTGTTCCCTGCCATCTAGCCGATCATTTGTAAAAGGCTGCCAGCCCTACAAGCGCCTCACTTCATTCATAGCCCAAGCTGTAGAGCTGGGTTAAAACTGAACAAACTGAGACTCCAAATCTGACAACAACAACACTCTCTGGATTCTAACTGATGAATTGCTCTGTTGGGGTAAACATGCATGTATTCTGTGTTGCTGGTGCTGTAAATGAAACATGATTAGGATCAGAATTTTTTAATTTAATTTTTTAGTATATAAAAATTCTATTTCTGGAGTAAAGACTTTAACAGCAATTTATTGCTGGTAACACCAAGGACCTAGGTCCTAGTACTTTTAGTAAAACCATTCTGGATTTACTTACATAAAAGAAGAGCCAATATGCAAAACACTTGTGCTATTTACCCTCCTGACAGAAAATAGGGTTTTGGAAGCAGAGAATCGTGAGCAGGATAAGATTTTGTCGCTTCAGAGTGATTAATGTCAAATATTTTTACATCCAAGGGTCACAGCTAATGTAGCCTTTTGCAATTTAATTTCAGCAAAAAGTTAAATCTGCCCAAGCACTTTGAAGATATAAGTATAATTTGGCCTCCTTATTTGTTCAAGCTTCAGAGTGAGTGACTGCTTCTGTCTTTTACAAAACCATAACTTTAGGATTACATCACCAAGGCCTTCCTTGATAGATCTTGTCACCTTTTCTCACTTGTTCTCAGCCTCTGATTAGAGATGGTCTTGTTGTTTCATTGAGGTAAACCTACAAATTCCAAAACCCAGGCTTGCCAGTCATGCTGCTTCCTTTATGTTTTTTTTTGTCTGTGACTGGAGAAAATGCAGGTTTCCTGAGTGATTGAGGGATGATGAATTCAGATTACAGGCTAATATAATTGGAGCACTGCTCCTTACCAAGAGGTGGTTAAAGAACATTGAGAAACCTGAAACTGAGAAATCAACCTGTCCATCAAAATTCATGCTAACCTTTCAGGAACAGGATAAAAACATTAATGCGTCATCTCACACCTTGAATGTCAAATTTACATGAAAAGACAATATTGCTAGGAAGTGTGGGCATAGAAAGAGAGAGCAACCTAACATGAGATGCTGTTGGTTAGCATTTTCTGAGCAGAGCTCCTAATGATAGGACTTTTTGAGGTCATTAAATCATATAGTCACTGTCATATTCATTACTGGGGCCCACCCCTCAGGGAACAAGTAGGGACTCAAAGACTGAGAAATCCCCTTGTTTGACCATCTCTGGTCTGCTTCAATATCACCCTGAGAACACTTCCCCTTGTACGAACATTTTTTCTCAGAAGAAAAGGCTCATCTGCCTATGGCTCGCATTCCCACACAAGGAGCGGGGCTGCGATGTACTTGCTGCTCCCCCTCCCTTCTTCTGTGCAGGCAGGCAGTTCACTGAATATCTAAGCAACCTTATCTATAAGGTTCTGTCTCAGGAAAAGCGGCAGCTGGAGTTTGCCTTGAAAGGTGCAACTCCTAGAATCTTTTTAAGATTTATTTAGAAAAATATAACTAAAGCACAAAATAAAGTAAAAGAGACATTTTCAAATAAATAAAACTCTAAGTTTCAAAGTGTGGGGCTGGAGCCCCCATTATGGTTCAGACCATCATGAGCTTCACCCTTCTCCCCCAAGAAGGATTCAGGACAACTAAAACCTGGGTTTTTTATAATAAGCTAATGAGAAAGTGGTCTGAGAACTGATCCAGCTTATGGCATCATGCCAACAGGTGTCTGGTGCTTCTCCTGAGAAAACTACAGGTTCTCAGACTACTTCAAAGGACCCAGATAATGACCCAGATAATGTACTTTCCCCCGGTCACGTCCCAGACAGTATCTCAAGGGCAGGTACAAAAGTTCAAGCACATTTTATAATTCACACATCTTCCTCTGAACAGGCATGAGCCATTCTGCTCCTTTCCCCTCCCTCCTGGGAAATGAGGTTACTCTCAGTTAGCCTCCTAGCTGCATTCTAACTGTGCCACAAGGCCTAGCTGAAAGACCAAAGCCTTTATGGTGAGACTACTTTCTGAGATGTGATGTTACGAGTGTAGACAGCCTTTATGTGAGACTGTGTATTGAAAAGTGTGAAGAATATATTAAATATGACTTGAACCTTTCTAATAGAGGTCTCAGCCCTTGTGACAACCCTTACAAACACTACACATCAATACTTGATGGCACATAGCATATTTGGAGTGTTTTCTTAATTACCAAACAATTATATAGTGACAAGATGGATAAAATAGGCACCATAGCTCCACAAACATCAAATAAGACTACCCCCAGACACAAAGCAAATAACACTAATTTCACAGCTTAAACAAGTGAGCTTTTGAATATTTGTGGTCTATACTTATTAAAACGCCTTTTTGGGGGGTAGGAAGGAGTTTAAAAGTTATCCTCGTGAATGTTAGATAATTAGGTCCTGACTAGCAGGGCCAAAAGTTCAGTTTGTCCAAGAACTCACTGAAACTGCAACCATGTATCTATATTGTAGACCATATGTAATCATCTATATATACTGTATTGTAGACCAGTAAGAAAGCCTTTTTCATGCTGTTTATAACAGTCATTGTTTCCTCTTTTTGAGAGGCCTTTTCAGCTCCTGAAGTCAGGATTCCTTTTAAATAAATAAAAGCAGGCCAGACCAAGCATTCTTCAAGATAGGCAACATCTATCTTTTTAATTTATATGAAGTATTTTAAATCTGGGGACATAAAAGACTATTTGTTTCTGTATGGGGGAGTGAAAAATAGTTTTACTTTTTAAAAGTTCTAACTCAAAAACAATTTGCCCAAACTTCCAAAATTTGGCACAAAGCAAAAGCAGGTTGTCTGCTATATCTGTGCCAACTTCAAGATAGGTAAGATCTGTCTTTTTAATTTATATGAACTATTTTAAATCTGGGGACATAAAAGACCATTTGTTTCTGTATGGGGGAATGTAAAATAGTTTTACTTTTTAAAGGTTCTAACTCAAAAACAATTTACTCAAACTTCCAAAATTTGGCACAAAGCAAGAACAGGTTGTCTGCTATATCTTTGCCAATTTTGATGCTAATCCAGGTTCCAGCTTCAAAAGCTTTGTTTTGTTTTGTTTGGATTGCCCCAATTTTTAGAATTGCCTCATAGAGCATTGCTTTGCTCATTATCACAATAAGACTGTTACACCCCTTTACGGCTCAGGGGAAGTTACTTTAATTGCTCCACTATGATTTGCTCTGACCTCATGTAAAATGCTGTATACTATAGTTCTAAGTTTTCTTGGTCAGAACTCTTTTAAGGATTTATGCTGGTGTAAGTATAAATGCATAAACTATGGAAGCAAATTGTCTCTAATTAAAAACTTGTTGCTCTTAATCTTCATCATATGCCAAGTCATGTAACTGGCATTTAAGCAGAAATGCAAATTACAATTTGTTAATTAGTGGCAATATGGTGGACCACCAATCTCAATGATGACTACTGGAAAGGGAAGGCATTTCCTTCTGTTCCCCTGTTCTTGTGATGCTTAGATAGTGAAGGAGTCTTAACTCTTCCAATCATTGCATGCTGTGTGTGGAGAAAGAGGCTATGTGGTTCTTCATGTACATACATGCATATGAGGCCTCCAATCTTCCATCAAGACTAGATGCAGTCCTCCAGGCCAAAAGGGTTACACATCTCTGCCTCATTCTTTTTAGAAGGACTACCTCAGATATTCATTATATTTTCATTACTGGCTACTTTGCTGTCTCATTTCACCAACATCCATATGCCTGAGGCAATGGCTGAAAAGGGCAATCTATATTCAAACAACTATTAGAAGGAAACAACTTCTGGTTTCACTTGCACCTCACCATCCTATTTCTCTATTTGTTTTCATGTTGTTTCCATTCTAACTTGTGACCCATCTTCCTGGCCATTAAGAGCTAAAATGACGGAGTCTGAGAGTAGAGGATTTTTTTCAACCTGAAGGCTACATTCAGCATCCTATAAACTCTTGCGGGCCACATTCTAGAGCAGGTGGGGGGGGGGGAGATATGAGGATACTATACTTCAAGTTTTTTCCACCAGTAACAAAACCTTAGGAGAGATATTTCAATCTGCTAGAAGAAGAGGAAAAGGCAGAAATGCATGAAAGCACCCACTGATGGAGTCATGGGAATGTGCTTATAGCCCTCTACTGAAGCTCAGAAGGCTAAACTAGGAAAGCAACATAATCAGTTCTTCCCTAGGATCTGAAGCTCCTGACCTTTGACATTGACAAGATAAACAACCAGCAAGGATTTTACCTACTCCTAATTCCAGAAAAGCTGGTTGGATGACTCAGTGGTTAAGATATCTTCTTGTGGCACCAGAAGTTGGGATTCCCAGCTGTGCCTCCTGGGAGAAAAGCCAGCCTGTGCCGTCATAGTAAACTACTTTTGTTTATTCTTTACCTTGAAAATTCTGGAAAGGGTTGTCATAAGTCAGAACTGACTTGAAAATGTTTCTAGCTGGATAGCTCAGTGGTTTAGGTATCTTCTTCTTTGCTCCCTTCTTTTATTCCTTTGGGTGTTAAGGGATGTGATGGGCAAATTAAAAAGGAAGACATTTATTCTCATTAATTTTAATTGTGTGGAGTAGAAATGTCCAGTTAGATTTTTATTCTGTGATGTAATGCCAATTAGCAGATGTTAGAAAGTTCAGGTGCTAGCATTCTTTCACCCACTGACCGGACATGCTGACGCCAAAGATAAGATAAGGAATGTGTTTACCAGTCTTGGACAAATTCCTTGAACACCTGCTATCCCAAGGGAGGGGAGCCCCCTCCAGGCAGTCAAACTTATTACCTCCTGACACCTGCAAATTGAGTCATCTCAAGAATGCACAGGTGGGGGCTAGATGTCACATAGCATGTACACTTGTCTCATTTCTCAAGGGAACACAGGTGCATGGCAATGAGATCATTATTAGGTCATAACATTCCTAAGCTCTCTTTTTATTATAAAAAGAGCACTGTTTGAGCAGTGAAAGAAGCAAACTCCTGAGACCAAGGGAGAAGCCCTTGGCTCTCAGCCACTTCATAGGCAAGATGTCTCTTTGGGGATAGAGGCTATGCCATGTGGGGCTCTTAGCCCCTAACACTTAAGAAGGTACCTGCTAGAAAGTAGCAAGATATATTTTATGTTTATTTCTTTGTTTTATGTGTTTATGTAAGTAAGATTTGTAATTGTGTTTTCAACAATAAAACTACAAAAGCATGCAGTTTGAGTGACTGCCTTTTATATGAGAAAGCAGCTTGGAAACCAACCAGAGCAACTAGAAGGAACTTCAATGGTCCTCATCACCCAGACAGAAGGAGGAGGTGAGAGGGGATTGCTCTGTCTAAGCGAAGGGAAGAGTAAGCAGTATTTAGAAGCTTAGCTTCAGCCACGGAATAAAATTACCTGCCATACGCAGAAGGCTTCTCTTACCCTGTTCCCCAGCAAATCGGGCTAGGAGGAAGTATGCTCATAGAGGCAGCAGGTCACAGGATCTCTGATCCGCCCTGCCGGGTGTTCCCCAGAAGTTCTGGGTGCCCAATGAAGCCCCTGTGAGGCATTTTCCTCCCCCTACGTCTCTGATTAGGGAAATACAAGGTTCTTGCTCTGACACATCTGGTGGCCTCCACTGGCATTATTTGGTATTTTTGTAATATTTAGGCATCAGCATTTGGGTATCAGGGAATTAAATTTCTCGCTATGTCTCCAAGGAAAAGAAACAGCTTGCATGCTCCCAGGAGAATAGAATAAGCCATTTCTGTGTATTCCTTAACTAGAAAACCCTAGAAAGTGCTACCCTAAGTAAAAATTGATTTGACAGCACACAGTTATGATGACGATGATTCCAGAAAGCTCTATATAATTCCAAATAATACCATTAGCATTAGTTTTTTTAACTTTGTAGCTTGACCACTACAAAGAAATCAGGAAAATTGAACATAACCAGTCAATTAGTAACACAGGCACCAGGACCCAGGGCAACTAATCTAAAGATCAAAAGCAAATCTTGTCCACATCCAAATCCAGTGCAAGGTCAAACCCAGGAGGAGAAAGAAAACAGAAGCTAGTCCAGTTGGCAAGATTTAGTTTAAGCAGGCCATGAGTCAAATAACTGAGAAAGCAACCAAAGCAGGGTACTTTTAGGACTGGAGCAACAGAAGGAGAACCAAGCAGGCTAGGAGTCAGACAATCAAGGAGCAGGAAAGGATCGACTCAAAATACAGTACCACAACAAGTCCAAAAATCCTTGGTTGCTGAGAGGGAGGAGCCAATTTTTAATATAGATCTTTTTCTAGGCGGAGCTCATGAAGGTCCTAGCAGCTGGAGCAGGCTCTGTGTCTCATCCAGAGCTGCTTTCCTAGCAGATGGAGTCTTGAATCTGCCTCAGATCCTGCCAGGATGATGGATTTGGTTGCCTCTTGAAAGGCAGACCTATTACTCAGTGCCTAGGTTTGAGATATGAGGCAAAGATGTAGAAGTTGCCTGTCATCTACATGAAAAGCTTGCCAGTTGTGTTTTACCTGGTGTGGGGGGAAAGAAAGTGTCATGATCATAGCTCACTCCCTGGGAAGATGTTAATTAGGTAAGGACTCTTTGTAGCTAAAGAGCAAGGAGAGGAAAACAGAAGTTACTTTTGAAAAATTACTATCTTAATGAAAGTTCAAGGGATTTGCATGGTGCATCCCCTCAAAGGCTTTAGAAAGTGGATTAATAGGTATACAGATGGAAAGGGGATTTACCTAGCCTAGCTTAGTATCTCTTAAGAGGACACTATGAAAGATGCTTACTTTTTGGGAGGCAAACTATGAGAAACCTAGGCAGCATAATAAAAAGTAGAGACATCACCCTGCCAACAAAAGCCCACATACAGTAATGCCCCGGTTAATGTGTGCACTGCACAATGTTAAAACCGGATAACACCATGAAATTTGAGGAAAACCTTTGCACCGCACAACATTAAGTTAACGTTAATGTTAGACTGCAATCCAGGTGGGGGGTTTCTGAAGAGAGGCTGGGGAGTTTCCCCAGCCTCTCTTCAGAAAAGTTTCCCCAGAAAAGTTTCCCCAGCCTCTCTTCAGAAACAAACCCCCCTGCCTGGATCACTAATGGGCTTAATGGGGTTGAAGAGATGCTGAGAAAAGGATCCCCAGCCTCTCTTCAGAAACAACCCACCTCCCCAAACCTGGATCACTAAGCCCCTTAGCGATCCAGGTAGGGGTGTGTGTTTCTGAAGAGAGGCTGGGGAAATAGTCTTACAGGACTTGTCTTTAGACGGTAAGTCATTTTACTTGAGCACTATGCTCAGTCTGATAGGTGGGGCCCTTCATTTCTGACCCAGTGTCCTGTCTGGTGTGCATCATAAACTCTGTACTTGTCCAAACAAGAGTTTTGAAGAATTAGACTATCCAAGTATAAATAATTATAGCATCATTTGTTGTGTAAAGACCTGTACTTTAACAGTTAATGTTATTGGCATTCGTACCTATCCAATTCCTTATTGTTGTCCTCCTTTGATTTTGAGAGGCTAGAATATGACAGTCCCCTAAAGCCAGATTCGTAAATGAAAGGACAAGAGATTGTTATTGGCAATCTCCCGAAGATGATGTTGTGTCTCTGCCAGAGGAGATGGGGATGACCCTAGATATCTCTGTTTTCCAAACAAAGCACAGAATTTCTCATAACAAGTTTTTGAAAAGGTCAGTAGAGGATAAAGGAGAAATAATTTCTATGGAAGTCATTTCCAGTTTCATTCCCAGCCCCTTAAATGCTGTCTGCAGACATACTTGGCAAAAGATTCAGAGAAAAAGTTTCCTTTTCTTTGTTCAATATGGAAAGTCAATTCACAGGTCCATTTGTCCACGATTTTCCTTCTCTTGGTTGACCAGCTAAAAAAGAAGACAAGGCTCTTGTACCATTAACAACAGAGAAGAGGACAAAATTTTGGCCGGGAACAGCCAATGAAAATGGGGCAAGCTGGTCTTCTCCTCACGACCCCACCCACCCCCAACACACAAGTATCGAAGATGGAAGATGCCTGCCCAGGAACTAAAGACCTACTGTATTTTCTGGCGTATAAGACTACTTTTTTAACCCCGAAAAATCTGTGCCAAAGTCGGGGGTCGTCTTATAGGACAGGTACTTAACTGCAGCTTGTTTCCCCTTGTTTCATATGTCCGGCGCATATGGTGGGGGGTGCCGCGGCCGAGTCCCTGCTCTGTGCGGGGAGTATGAAGCAAGGGGAAGCAAGCTGCACACATCTTCCTGTACCTCGGGGAGGAGAACGTGAGCGTGGATTGGCTCTCCACCAGAACCTGCCCATTCGACTCGGAGGACTGCGCGTCTTCAGGTTGAGTGTGGGTTAATTTTTATTTGGTGTGCATTGGAAGAGAGGTAGTCTTATACAGCAAGCATATTCCAAACTCTATATTTTAACTGGAAAAGTTGGGGGTCGTCTTATACACCCAGTCATCTTATACGCCGGAAAATACGGTACTTATCTTCTCTAACAAACTAACACCCAGTTAATTAACAGGCAATTTTTCAGCCATGTGTTGGCCACAAGACCAGGAAGCTTAGCAGAAAAATTGCATCAGATGTCTTGCAAGCTAACAAACTTCAAGAAATCTTTGCCAATCCACAGTGAATAGGTTGATGTTGCAGCTCCATTTAGCAAGATGAATCAAGTAGGGCAGGAGAAAGAAGAATTGATAGCACTACATTCAGTACAAGAGTCAAGTGGACACTGAAAGAAGCAATTGGATCCTGTCCAGTGGACATTCGGTAACTCTGATCAGAAGAGCACAGACCTGTAGAATGGGCCCTACTATTAAACCAAATACAACCATGTATTGTGATTTGAAGAAAGCAAACTGCTTTTCTAATTCCAGTCAAACTGCCAGGGTAGGGGGGGATTCTTGATCTCAGACAGGGGTACACAGAAAGAGCCTCCTTGAAGATTGTGGTATATTTGAACCACAATCAGGCGTACTCTGGTAACAGTAACCTTGTGTTGATGGCTAATCTTTCTCACACTAGGTCAGATGAAAGCAGTGGTGGAATTCAAATTTTTTTTTTTTGCTACCTACTCTGTGGGTGTGGTATGGTGAGTGTGGTCAGGGGAAAACCCTGCGTTATTTCAAAACTTGGATAGGCAGGGCCAGCCAGAATTTCTGCTACCGGTTCTAGCGAACCAGGGCGAACCTGCTGAATTCCACCACTGGATGCAAGGAACTGCTGAATGAATTCACCAAAAGGTGGCTTCATTTGGCAGTTTCCGGTCTGGTCTAGACATGGAAGAAGAAGACTGCAGGCAGGATTAGCAATTATATATAGCTAGCATGTTGCATTTCATGAGGGGTGTAAATGTGAAGCAGAGAGAACTCAAATTCTTCTCCTGTGTGCCAATTTCAGAAAACAAAACATGGTGCTCTAGCATTGATTCTTCTAGATATGCACTGTACCCTAGTATGAATCCTTCATATATGTGTGTGTAGGTTAATTTATTTATAGAACAGTTACATTTGGGGAACAGGCATTGTAGCTCCACAAATCTTCCAACCAGGATATATAGTAGATGGGCTGTTGCTTGTTGGAGTATTTGGGGGAGGAGGAATAATAATTCTTGTTTCCCAAAAAACAACTGTTCTAAACCTAATACATGTGAACCTCTGTTGAACACTGTCAGGTTTCCACAAACCTTGTGTCTACACAGGACATGTGTACCACAATGCAAAGCTCAAAGAACAAAAACGTACCCATCCGCTAAAACAGGGATTGTCAACCTATGGCTTGTGGGCTGGATCCAGAACCATGGCACCAAATCAACTGGCCCTCACCTTCACTCCAGCCACCGCTCCTGCCGCACCTGGAAGTGGCCATGTTCCTGGCGGCTGTGGCTGCATTCCCAGCAGCCATGGAGGTGTTTCCAGCACCTGCAGATGTGGCTGCCACTTCCGGGAACGTCTCTGTGGCCACTGGAAACATCGCAGTGGCTGCTGGGAATGTGGCCACATCTGGTGTCAGTGGGCACCAGAAATGTGTCAGCAGCCTCCTGCCCCCCCCCGGCAGCTGCTGGGAACACTTTCATTGGTGCCAGGAATGCCTTCACGGGTTCTGGGAATGCCTCCACCGATGCTGGGAATGCATCTGCAACCACCAGGAACACACCTGCAGAGGCATTCCTGGCAGCTGCAGCCATGTTCCTGGCAGCTGGGGGAGGGGTGTTCTGGCACCCGCTGATGCATTTCTGATGTCTGTGGAGGTGTTTCCGATGGCTGTGGATACATTCCTGGTGGCTGTGAGGGGTTTTCTTCATCCACAGCATGCAGATTCTCTAGGCTGCTAAGTAGGGGAGTGGTGGTGGTGGTGGTGGTGGTGGTGGGATTGGGGTGGCTTTTGGGGTGTGATGGGCTCTGGGTGGTCCCACTGCCATCACCAACAAAGGCAGCAGCAGCAGGGGGAGGGGGGACAATAGTCCAGTCTGCAAACAGTCTGAGGGGGCATGACCTGGGCTCTGGGTTAAAAAGGTTAAGAACCCCTATGCTAAAGGCTCAGTTTGTTTGAGTGCATTCCACATAATTTCATGTGGAACGTATCATGGCAAGAGCAGTTGTGTGTATCGCATGGGGAGTTTTCCCCCCGCTGGCAGTGCCATGAGATTTGAATCTTTTGTGTTTTACACAGTGCAATGAGATTTGGGTTTCTTCACTGGAAGAAGGAATCACAGCATGGGGATGTGTGATCAAAACATATATGAATTTAGAAAAAGCCCTGTAGGAAGATGGACAGGATGGGATTGGTGGGAAATTTGTCTCCATAGAAGAGCAGGTGCCAGCACTGCACTCTCAGGAAACAAATAAAGTAAAGGTAAAGGTCACCCTTGCTCAAAAGCCAGTCATATAGGGTTCAGTGCTCATCTCTGTTTCATAGCCGAAGAGCCAGTACTGTCTGCTTCTGCAGACATTTCTGTGGTCATGTGGCAGGCACGACTAGACACTGGAGCACTCGGAATGCTGTTTACATTCCCACCAAAGTGGTCCCTATTTATCTACTTGCAAATTTTTTTTACTTTACCAATTTCTTGCTTTCGACCTGCTAGGTTGGCAGGAGCAGAGACAAAGATGGGAGCTCACTCCGTCCTGCAGTATTTGGGTATTGAACTGCTGACCTGCCACCTTCCAGTCAGCATCTTAGCCACTTGAGCCACTGCAGTCCCTCAGGAAACAAATACTGCCAGTCTAAAAGAAAAATCAGGAGACGAAACAGCTCTCAAAAGAAAAATGGTGAAAATTGCCTGGAGGTGGGGGCATGTCTTCTACTGACAGAATGTTCAGACTGCCAGGCAATAAACAAAGAGCAATCAGCACATGGATTACGCCCTTCTGAAATGTCAGAGGTTACATTTTATTATAAACTGAAAGCAAGCCTATTTTTATTTCTCTGAGTTGGTACTAGTGTGTGAGAGGGGGTTTATGTTGTGTGTGCATGGGTGGAGGCGGCGAAACACAAAGAAGTCCAATAAGAGGAGCAGATTATATGAAAAGAACGGATTGTTTTCTTTTATCCCCCTGAAAAACAGTGTGTTTCTGACTCACAGTATAAAGGGTGGTGGGTAGATGTGGGTGGCATAACTGAGTTAATAATTTCCTTCATGATGATGTTCTTGTTGATTCACATTTTAGCACTAAGATAATGTGTATTTCTTGAATGGGGATTAATTGCACAAAGTTGAGTAACTTCAAGCAGAACTAACCACTGAAGGTGCAACTAGATAGTGAAGTTATCTTGGGCTGGATTGGACTAAACAAGGCCACTCAAAAAATGCAGTCTAATATTTAGAACAGGGGTGCCCAAACTATGGCCTGTGGGCCCCTGACCAGAATTTATCCGGCCCCCGAAGCCCTCGTTATATGGGTGCATTTTACTTCTGCTTCCAGGAGCGACGAGGGCTTCGCAGGCCAGATGAATTTGTCTCAGGGACTGGATCTGGCCCCTGGACCATAGTGATCTGGCCCCTGGACCATTCAGCCCATGGCCTGAAAAGTTTGGGCACCCCTGATTTAGAATAATCCTTGCATGTTGGGATTGTGTGGTTTTGGGAGGAGAGCCCTATTTAGTCTGTTTCTCTTTCGCAGTCTCAATGCCCCTGCATCCTCTCCTGTCATTCTCTCCACTGGGTGCACAGGAGAGTGGAAATTTTTATTATTATATTACTTATTGATAAGTGACCTTTCATTTGATTGGCTACCTACCCAAACGAATCAACACTGAATTGTGTGTGATTGTGGGGGGCGGGGGGGGGACCTATCAGTGCTGCTTTGGTTCAATACTAGCTCATACCTGTCAAGTTTTGGATTTGGAAATAAGGGAAATTTCCCGGCAAATACAGGATAATTGACAGCTATGCTTATCCTGTGCTGCCCTCCAATGGTGGCAATAGGGCATTGCAGTCTAATTAATAAGGGATGATGGCGGGGAAGAGGGTAAAATAAGGAGTTTCCCCGGCCAATAAGGGATACTTGACAGCTATGTACTAGCTATCACATGTGTTGGAAATTAAAATGGAGTAATCTTATTGACACTAAAAAAATACCCTACTGATACAAAAAGATATGAAGTATGGATAGTCTTGGAAAAGGGTGTGACTGGTTCACAATTACCCGTATGCCATGTAGTCACTAGAAACTAGATTGAGCTTGACATGCCAAAAGCAGTCTACATTATAGGATAAAATGCCATCTAAGCCCAGAACTTGAAAAATTACTTTTTTTGGACTGCAGTTCCCAGACTCCTTTTAACTGGAATGACTAATTTTCCAAGCTCTAACTATACCATATTACTTAATTAGAAGGATGCTCTCCCCCAAAAAATATTTTTTTCAGATGCTTTGAATCTTCTGTTCAAAGTTTTGGAAAAATTATACATTCCTCTTATGTCTAGCTGTGCCTTGTGACAACCATTGGTAGTTTAATCAAGCCAAGATTAAATGAGTTAAAAAGACTGAGACACATTTTTTTCCAAAGCTTCAGACTTCCATGCCTCAAACGAAGGAGAGGGAAGTTGTGATGAACAAATCAGAGTACAGTAGAACCCTGTATAAAGAAAATAATTGATTCCACTAGGCACTTCGTTAATATGATTTTTTTGTTATATGATGCATGCATTGTACAACGAAAATCCCTATGCGAAAAATGCACAACGGAAATCTCTATGGGAAAAATCATACAATGAAAAGTTTTTCATTGTACGATTCCCATAGGGATGCATTGCATCATGCAATGAAAATTTTCATTATACGATGCACCTTTCCCCCCTTCAAATTTCCTTCATTGTACAATTTTTTCCCGCTGTATGATGCATTCATTATACGGGGCTCTACTGTATTTCTAACCTACCTATTGATATTTTTTTCAAAGAAGCAAATTTCTGAAATATCCAGAAGTTGCATTTTTCCCAAACATATACAGAACTAATTCAGCAAATTTAATTGCTGAAATCTGCCCAAACCAGGCAGATTCTTCTCTCTACTGTCAGCAACTTGTGGGCCCCCACCCCCCACCCCATCTCATGCTCTTCATTTATCCTGCAGAATTTGCCCTGCAGATATGGTTTGGAGGAGATGCACAAATAGCTCCAAGAGGAAAGGAAAGAAATTGACATTTCCCTGAATTTTCTCCCATTCCCTAATGTTAGGATTTACTCTGATATTGGTTCGGTGTTCTCTCAAAATCAGCAAATTCTCAAACAAACAAACAAGATTAACAAATATGTTTGGGTTGTGTGTGAGAAAGAGATAAGACAGTTATAAATGGGAGCTATAGAAATGAGGAGGTTTAAGATTCTGATCAGCCATTTTTGTGCAAACAGAGCATTCATGTCACAATCATGCTCATAATTACGTTGGGCCGTAATTCAAGATTGTATGCACACCTCCTACTCTTTCCCCAAACTGTACTTTCCTTCAACCAACTGGCAAATCATCATGAAGGTGGACAAGACCTGCTTGGGCAAATGTGGAGAATATATAGGTCAATTCTAAAAATAATTTATACAAGATTATGCATCTCTGCCAACCCGGCGAGCCATGCACGTATGGATAATTACAAATTTACCTGGCAGGCTTTTGCACTGCAACTATAGGCCTGTCACTCTGCAGTCATATTTAACTGTTGAAAAGTATATTTTAAAATCTCAGAGAAACATAGACTTTGGCACAAAATATTTAATCAGAATTTCTACGTACTATATTAAAGTGTCAACATTTTCATTGTTGGCAATGGAATGAAGTTAAAGAAAATGATTCACTTCTCCTCGTCATTAGTGCAATGGAAAGATTTCAAAAATAGGACATCCTAATGCATACAGGGACTGCAGTGGCTAAGTGGTTAAGATGCTGAACTTTGTGGCTGGAAGGTCAGCAGTTCAAGACCCGAGTGCTGCACAATGGAGTGAGCATCCATCATCTATCCAAGTTCCTGGCAACCTAGCAGTTTGAAAGCAAGAAATTGCAAGTAGATAAACAGGTAAATAGCATTCCGTGCACTCCAGTCTCTAGGCATGCCTGCCACATGTCCATGGAAACATCTGCAGATGCAGACAACGCTGGCTCTTTGGCTGTAAATGGAGAAGGGCACCAAACCCTATAATCAGACACTACTGGCTTTCGAGCAAGGGTGATCCTTTACTTTTTGTACTATGTATATTAATTGGGCAGATGGCCTTCCATCTGGAAGGGGGTATCTGCTACCACTGCCATTGTTGAAACACCCTCAAAGTGCAGCCCCCAACCCCATTGCAATGCCTATTGCTCATTTAGTGGAAAGAGAGAGACTATACATTGATCCCAGTGTCCAGAAGTGGCATATATTTCAGCACTGAAAAAAAGCAGAACTAGGATGGGTTCAGAAAGAAATGCTCCAAGGGAAATTGTGGTGCTTCAGCATCTGTGAAATATGGACTCATAGAATCCTGACTGGCCCCATGTGAATTAAATTGTAGCTAATTCAAGAATCCTTGCTTCAATTTCACATTGCTTGCAAAAGCTGGCCATCTCATGAATTAGGTTATGTTTAAGCAATGTGAACTGAACTGCTGAACTCTTTAATTAGTGGCAATCTGCTGCTGGAGATGACATAATTTCCATAACTGGTGTAACTTACGCAAGAGGATTTTGACCAATGTGCATATTTGCATTTAAAAATTATTTGAATGCCATATCTATGTCAGATACCATTGATAGGGATGTAATGTATACATGTGAGTAGTATCGTGTAAGATACATGAAACTATGTCTTTAAGGGTTTCAACAGAGCAGCACCCAGCTGAATTCACTGAGTGGGTGACTGAGCAGAATATCATGTATAAATTAGGGCTTCTCAAAAGCCACATTGCTTCATGCCAAAAACTGCTGTATGTCTAAACAACTGGATGCAAGCTAGCCGGACTGCTTGCTAGCTTTACTGCCTTATGGACATCACTGTTTTGCCTGGAGGACAAGGCTGCTGGCTTTGCTGACACTCTCTGGAGGAAAGAAGAGCCAGAGCAGTCTTCAGAGGTCTGGAACTTAACTGAAGGAACAAGCCTGGACAAAAAGGGCTTTGTCCAACCTACAGCCAGCCAGGAGAAGGCTGGAGTTGCTGTGAGTACTTTTACTGTACCTCAGGACTTAAAGTAGCGCTCACAAGGAGTTACAGACTGTTTATCTGCCAGAGAGGAATCTGTTATTTACGTTATCTTTATGAACTATTCTGCTGAGTAAAAGCTGTTTCTGTTGCACTGTTACTCTGCATCTCTGCTTGTTATTGTCTGGGAGAGAGAGATAAAACCACAAGAGCACCGCCGCTGCTGCCAAAAGCTAATTGCTTAACACTGCACAATTCTAACCCAGACCACAACACCTAACAACCATCAATGTCCAGACTATTTCAAATGCCTGAAAACTACGGCACTTAAAGTCATGTTAGGTGATTCATTCATAGAGAGAGGTGGCGGGGAAGATGGTCTAAGAAGTGAGGATTCTAATTTTCCTTCATAGTTCTGTTTAGCAATTTGTATTCAATGCAATAAATAGATGGTGAGCACTAAAGCTCTTCACTTTGAACTTCAATTAATATAATCGTCTTCTTTCAATCACCTCCATGGGTGTCTCATGGAAAAAAACACATACTAGGCACTTAAAAACAAGTTGTTGAATGTTCAGATCACTTTTCTGGCTTTGGGCACTATAAGCTAAGTTATCCCAGCATTTTAGTTATATCAATAAATCAGGTCCTATAGGTTTTTAGATTAAAATGTTTTACCATTCAAATGAATCAGGTGCATGCAATATTCTTCACAGTTAAGATTTTAACTATAACAAAAGGAGGTGCAATTTTAAACTAAAATTTGTTTCACATTATGAATGCGTTTTAAAAAAAAGAAAATCATAATAATGTAGTTCCTAAGCAACCAGAAGACCGTTAAAAAAAGAAGCATAAACGAATGTAGCTGCAGTTTGTCAGGCTAAGAACCACAGATGCAAGGCTTTGTTATAACATTATTCCAGACTTTGGCTAGTACTTGAGGTTAAATTGGTTAGCATTTTCCTAGCCATGATATTCCCCTCACTGCATTTAGCTAAACATACTAGTCCAAGCAAATAATTAGAGGAGGACTAGATGAGGAAGGGAGATAAGCCAGGAGTCTTTTGTCCCATTCCTGTTTTTCATTTCTTCCTGCTGCCTCTTCCATCTCTCTCTCTCTCTTCTGTTCCTTATGGGCTCCTCACTGTCTTCCTCACTGAACCTCCAGACAGAAGTTGGCTAAAGTAATTATTCTCATTGTTGCGGGTTCCGCACGCAATTGGTATACTGTCCCTGACAGAACCATCGCTTGGGAGATTGCTCCTTCGAGCAATTGGTTCCGAGGGGACAGAAATTGGGGAGCGGATTAATAGCCATAGTTTAATTCACCAACAGCAGACCTGACAGGCAGTTCAAGCAAGAGGAAATTGGATGACTAACTCACTAGTCATGTAATAGGTAATATCGCACCCACGGATTACCCCAAGCCCTTAAACCAACATCGGCCATGTTTACCCCAGGATAAGCATGGAACAATGGAGATCCCCTGTCAGTGTTTAATTTAGTTAATTAACTTCCCCGGGAGAGGTTCCCAATTAACCCGTGTAAACATGTTATGTGGATCGCAGCTCTTTCTAACGCAGCCTTGAACGTAATATATACTGATGATTTTCCCTCAATAAATCACTGGTCTTTGCTCCATCTTGCCTCGTGTCTCATTGCCTGACCAGTCTCCTCCGGGACCCAACGGCCGTCCCGCGGCCCCGATCCAACACATTGTTTCTGATCATTTTGCTCTGTTGCCAGCAACATAACATTCCTTAAAACTATCTTTGTGGATGATGAATATTTTTTTAAAAAAACCATAAATGTTTCTATGTTGATAATGTCAAATCAGAGCTTTTCCAGATTGGCTATTAAGATGTGAGCTTTGTCTGAGGATGGAGGGACAAGCTAATTGATGATTCGTCCACTCCTCCCATCCAAACAGCACAAGCAACCCAACTGTGACCCAACAGCTGAAGCCACTTCATGATATAGGCCAGTGATGGCGAACCTTTTAGAGCTGCATGTCCAAATGGCAACCCCAAGCCCACTTTTTTATTGCCAAGTGCCAACACAGCAACATGGGAGGAAGGAAACATTCCCATTGAGCTGCTGGCCAGAGGGGCAGGGCAAGCTCTGTGTTGGAGGAGGGAGGAAGCGCTCCCATTGGCCTGCTGGGCAGAGGGGCGGGGTAAACTCTGTGCTAGGGTGACTGCATGGGTGCCCACAGAGAGGGCTATGAGTGTCACCTCTGGCACATATCAGACGTTTACAGTGAAAACAGCTTTGACAGCTGCAAAGCTACCATATATCTGGTTCCATGTCTATAGGTGTACACCAAAAAAACAACAAAGAGAATCCTGATGGGGATTCAAAAGGTGTTCATTGGGGGAAACTGGGACCATTTCATCTTCAGGTGCCATATCTGTTCTGGATATTGACTATCATCATGGTGATAGTTTTCCAGTTCTTAACTCCTTGGTACAGTTCTTTTGGATGACATCCCACACCAGTCTCTCAGGTTCTTTAGCCATAAGGTCCGTCTATGCCCAGGGTCTCCCCTCCCAGGGATCTTCCCTTGCATAGAAAGTTACAGTATTCTATAGTTCATGTTGTTCCTCATGATATGCCCAAAGTATTGGGGTTTTCTTTGCAACACGTCTATATTAGTCACATAGTCATCCCATGATTTGTAGGTCCATATTTCAAAAGTTTTGATTCTCTTTTCAGATGCTTTAGTCAATGTCCAAGCTTTGACTCCATATAGCAACACAGGGGATATGTAACATCTCACTATTTGGATCTTTGTAGCAAGAGTTAGATCTCTACTGATGTCGCATGTAATGAAAGCGGAGCTTGCTTTTTCTATTCATATTTGAATCCTCAGGGGTCCCAATTTTCATTTAACACACTGCCTAAATAGATGATTTTTATCCACTCTTTGGATTACTTGTGTTTGTGCCATTAGCGTGCCATGAGTTGGTGCTCGGCTTATCACGAGATACTTAGTCTTCTTGGTGTTGAGATCCAAACCAAGAACTCAATCCAGCATCAACTGAAGATTGATTGGAACCACTGTGGTATTCAAAATGTCAGCATCTGAGGCAGCTCCAGTATTTGCAGGAGTAGTTCCACAAAGACAACTTTGATACTTGCATGCAGGGTTGGACCTCTCCTGCTTGCAGCTGCTAGGTCCTACCTGTTGTGTATGGAATGTAACTGCTGCATTATTTATTTATTTTTAAATTTATATACCGCTTTCCTTATCATTTGATAACTCGAAGCGGTTTACAATAGAGTACAGAGATACAATAAACAATGCAAAATACAGAATAAGATATACAATAAAAATGTCTAATACAATATCCCCCAATACAGACAGAGGAGCACAAAAATAGAATCAATACAAAAATCAATAATAACCATCAAATTAATAACGATATAAAATGTTAAGTTGAGGCTACAAAACTATAGCAATAACCCTCTAAAGTGACCGCCACTACATCCCACGGCCGACCAGTCCACAAGGAGAGGAAAAACAGCAACAGCTGAATGAATTATACCTTTAGGATGAATGTAACTACTTCAGGAAATAATGTATCCTTAAGCAATCTGTAATAGAACACAATGTATTTCAGCTGCATAAGAATGCAAACTTGCTACCAGAGATGGCAGCAGCGAGCATTCAGCTCACATGGTACACATTCCCCAACTACCTCCAGCTGTGGGAACTATTCCTGCCACACAAACACCTGGTAAAGAAGGCGTGACCCCAAATGACATCACGCCAACCATAACCAATAGGCTACCGTGGTCCCACATTCAAATGTATAGTCACTGTATAAAAGGAGCTGTATCACCGCCATTACCTCGTGTTCATTCTGTATACCATGCAATAAAGATGTGTTAACCTACTGAAGGCTATCTCCGTTGTCTTGACTACTGAACACCAAACTACCTGAGAGCCCTAGGGAAGGTTCAGGGCCATCATGGGCTCCACCTGGAGGCCCTGAGAGTCTGGGCTTTATAAGAACTGGCTATTCCCTCCAGAAGCTGTCTCAGCAATGAAGGTTTCTGGATTTGCAATTGCTTGGCTCCCAAATTAGAGCTGGTTCCTACCTTTGAAGTTTTCTTACCTTGCTCCTAGTTCCTGTCTTCAAAGATCTCCTGCCTGCCTTGTTCCTGCTTCTGAAGACTTCCTACCCTGTTCCTGTGAATTGTTGTTCTGTCTTACCTGGATCTTTGCTCTTGAACCCAATCATCGCCCTGTCCCAGGCCCTAAAGGTACTCTGCCTTGCCTGCTGTCTCAGTCACCTGAGTTCCAGCTTACGTGGACTATGATCTGGAGCAACACTGTATTCCTCTCTATCTCAGGCTTGATCTTGGACTGTGGTATGGTTACCGTTTGTCCTGTTGCCTGGTTGCCCTTGTGCTTGTGTAACTTTCCAGCTGCCCATGCCACAGAATATGATAAAAACATGTAGGTGCTGTAAAACTAAAAAAGCAGATCCTAGATCAGTGATGGTGAACCTTGGCATTCCAGATGTTCTTGAACTTCAATTCCCAGAAGCCCTGATCAGCAGGAGTGTTGACTTGGCCTTCTGGTAATTGAAGTCCAAGAAGAGATGGAGTTACATTTTGACACAGTAAAGCTGGAGTTCTCAACCTTTTTAAGCCAGGGGCCAGATCACGCTCCCTCAGTTTAGTGTTCAAGGAATGAAGAAGCAGGTGAATGAAGTAGTGAAATTCAGTTCTTTATTAGTGGGGTTTGAACACAGTTTGGATGGGGCAAAACTCGGACTTATATACACTATAAACAGTAACAGTAACAATAATACAACAAGCCCATTGGCTAACAGAGTGCGCACATTTTTCGATCCACTTATTTGCATAAGAATAGTTACATGAGAAAACTATTCTTATTTGCATAAGAATAGTTACATGAGATACATTCCGCTCCTGTCAGAAAACACAGTTAACATACATAACACTTAGACAGCTTCAGGGTGCGGATGGCCATTTTGCCATGGCACTTCCTGGTGTGGTGGAGATGGTGGTGGGCCACATGAAATGACGCTTTGGGCCACATCTGGCTCACAGACTGCAAGTTGAGAATCCCTGCAGTAAAGCTTGAACAGGGCAAAACAAGGGAAGCTAGTAACTGCATGCATCTTCCTGTGCTGTTTAAAATGCACAAGGAAGGTGTATTTGAGAGGGAACAAGTAGTTAGTTAAGAAGTGGGGTGTGGGCAGTTAGCTGTGGATATGAATCCTAGTTAACTGGGTTTTACTAGATTCTTCAATAATTCATACCATGCATGTTTGCCAAAATCACCTTGTCCAGAAGAAATACTGGCTCTTCTCCAAACCTTTGCCTGCCCCGCGTCTGGATATCAGATGGACCACCCCTTGACACCTCAGATTTTGGTGTTGAAATTTCATGGAACGAGATGCTGTTGATTTGGTAAAACCTGTAGTGATTATTATGGGTTACTTTGCTTCACGTGCCAAAATATATTGCCTCACACTTGATGCTATGCACATTTGAGTTGTGTTGGTGATACTATATTTCACTAGCATTTTTTGCACTGCTGGGCAGGTTTTTTTGGGGGGTGTTGGTGATAGGGGTGGTTTTGGGGTGCTCACATACACACACATGCTGAAACAGCATGGGGAAATGAGGCGCTCTCCCTCCCTCCCCCCCGGTAGCCTCAGCGAGGACACACACACACACACACACACACACACACACACACACACACACACACACACACACACACACGGGGGGAGCTCCGGATGGTTTTCCCTCAGGGAGATGAAGGCTGACAATGGTTCTCCATTCTTGGCCTCCGTCTCCCGGAGGGAAGCTGTTTGTTTTCCTCGATGGGCGAGGGCAAAAGCTTTCGGCCCTTGCCCTCCATGGAAGGCATTGTTCTTGGGCTCCATCTCCCAGAGGGAAGCTTTTCATCGGGGCCATGGAGAGAAGAGAGATTCCGTCTTCTCTCTGCAACCCCGCTGAAGTTGCGGTGGGGCCGGCACCGGGGCTGTGGAGAGAAGAGTGACTCCCTATTCTCTCCACAACCCCACCAAAGTCGTGGCGGGTCTGGCACCAGGGCTGTGGGGAGAAGAGGGACTCTTAAGTTGTGGTGGGTCCAGCGGTAGGGCCATTGAAAAGAAAAGAGACTCCCTCTTTTATCCGCAACCCTGCTGAAGTCACGGCGGGTCTAGTGCCGGTGCCGTGGAGAGAAGAGTGACTCTGTTGTGTTCTGTAAAGCTGTGCCTTTAACAATGTACCTAGCCATGTGGTAACAATGTAACCTTTCTGTGTGCAACATTATAACCTTCAGCTGTATCAATGTAAACCTGATAAGGGGACGTGAGCTAGTGACCACTAGATGGCAATAGCGAGCGTCCAGCTCTCATGGCTCAGATTCACCTGGATCAGCAGCGCGGGAAGATTCCCGCCACCTCTTCACCTGGACAAGAAGGGCGTGACCTTCTACGACGTCACGCAGGCAGCAACCAATAGTCTGTCGACGAGCCACATTCAAATGTATAGCCAGCTGTATATATTGAGCTACCCATCCGCCATTACCACATGTTCCTCCGGATCATCATGCAATAAACCTGTGTTAAGCCAACCCTTCGGCTGTTTCATTGTCTTTGGTCCCTTACACTAAATTGGCGACGAAGGTGGGATAATGGCAGCCCACGGGACCAAGACATGCGCCGGTTTCAAAATCAGGAAACTGGGCAACTGGGAGATCTTCGAAATGGACTTCCAGGCAGCACTGATTGAGTCCGAAGTCACGGAAGAGGCAAAGAAAAGGGCCATCTTCACCAGGATGCTCGGACAAGAAACCAAAAGGACCTTGGTGGACCTGATCGCACCGAGGAGGGTGAGCGAATTCAAGGCCAAGGAACTCATGCAGATGCTGCGTGAGCACGTCCGGCCTGCCACGGTGATGTTTCCCGCTCGGAGTGCATTCTGGAGGCGAGTCCAAGCGCCCGGGGAGACGGTCGCCGCATTCGTGGCGGCCCTGCGGCTGGCGGCCGGCCCGTGCAAATGGGAGAATGTCGAGATCACCCTCCGGGACTGTGTGCTGTGCGGCCTGAACGACGCTGAAACCCAGCGCACATTAATGAACCAAGAGCCGCCTCCCACGTTGCAGGAGGTCGTTAGAGCGGCACAGGCCGCGGAAGCTACAAAGGCTGGGGTACAAGAACTCCAGGACTGGCGGCCGAGGTCGAGCAAGGCAGAGACTCCGGTGCATGCAGCCCGGCGAACTTCGAGGTCGTCCGCGGAGAGCAGCGACGACGAGGATGTCCGGAGGGTCCGGAAAGAGAGCCGGCGGTGCGACGGCTGTGGAGCGGCCCACGACCGCGTAAAATGCCCGTTTCGGAAGGCCGAGTGTCACAACTGCGGCCGCCTCGGGCACATCGCCAAGGTGTGCAGGAAGAGGCGCGAGACCCGGAGAAGCTCGGCAGACCGTTCTGCGGGACAAGACCGCTCAACGAGACCCAAGGACGGCGCTCAGGCCACGCGGAAGCAGGACGGCGTGGGCCGCATCTCCGACGGCAGCGAGGATGACGCCCCAGTATTCAGCGTGTCCGCAGGACACCCCCGCTACTTTGTTGAGGTACTAGTTCAAGGGGTTCCCATTAGGATGGAAATTGACTCGGGGTCCTCATATTCAATCATTTCCCAGAGGGAGTTTTTGAGAATTGCCCCCCACTGGCGACCCAAGCTCAAAGCGTTGAGGTCCACACTACAGGACGTGCAAGGGAACAGCATTCCAGTGTTGGGGGTTGGAGAATTTCAGGTTAAATTCAAGAAGCACGCCGCGTCTCTCCCTCTAGTCGTGCTTAAAGGGGGAGATTGCAGCCTCCTCGGGACTCAATGGTTTCAGCCCCTGGGTTTGTTTATTGGGGGGGGTGCACGCCGTTTGGATGCACGCCGTTGGGACTGACCCGATTCAGGAGGTGTGCGAGGCGCACCCCGAAGTTTTCAAAAAAGGACTGGGGAAATTCAAGGGGCCCCCAGTGACATTCGACCTAGACCCGGAGGTCCGCCCAATTCGACTCAAACCACGCCGGGTGCCGTTCGCACTCAAGGACAAGATAGAGGCGGAACTGGACAAGTTGGTGGGCCAGGGAATCCTTGTGCCTGTTGATTCTGCGGAGTGGGAAACTCCAATTGTAACCGCACTAAAGGCCAATGGGGAGGTCCGCATATGCGCCGATTACAAGTGCACCATCAACAAGGCGATCCGCCCGAGTGCGTATCCGGTGCCGGTAGTCAGCCATCTGCTGGCCAGGTTACACGGGGGAAAGTGTTTCGCTAAGCTCGACTTAGCACAGGCCTACCAGCAGCTTACGGTGTCCCCTGCCGCAGCTGCTGCGCAGACCATAGTCACCCATAAGGGGGCGTTCCAGGTGACGCGCCTTCAGTTCGGCGTAAATTCGGCGCCTGGAATTTTCCAGTCACTCGTGGAACGCCTCCTGAAGGGGCTAGAGGGGGTGTTGCCTTATTTTGATGACGTGTTAATAACGGGGGGGAGTCGGGTCGAATTGGCCAAGAGGTTGGGGAATGTCCTGACAATATTCGAAAAAGCGGGGTTGAGACTGCAAAAGGACAAATGCATCTTCTTCGCGACCGAGGTTGAGTTCCTAGGGTTTTGTGTGACTCCTGAGGGGATAAAACCATCCAAATCCAAGGTGGCCGCCATTAAGAAAGCCCCCCGCCCCACCTCCAAGCCCGAGCTGCAGTCGTTCCTAGGGCTGCTCAACTTTTACCACTCCTTCCTCCCCCGGAAGGCAGCAGTGGCTGAACCGCTACACAAACTGCTAAAAAAAGACCAGACATGGAAGTGGGGCGATGACCAAGAAAGGGCATTTAGTGAACTAAAAAGTCTCCTAGCGTCTGATTTATTTATTTTATTTATTAATCACATTTGTATATGCCGCCCACTCAGGCAGAACCCGACTCAGGGCGGCATTACAACACACTAAAAATACATAAAAAACATTACAAAATCTTATAAAACCACCCAATAAAACCCACATCCCCCCCCTTTTTTTTAAAAACCCGTATCCCACTCACCCAACCCACCCACCGCACAAGAAGGATGAAGAGAAAGTTCTTATAAAAACCAGCCGGCGGGGACCACAGTCCCGTTCGGGCCCCACACCTGCCCTGCCAGCCAGGTCTTCAGTCCTTTCCTGAAGGGCAGCAGTTCTCTTTGAAGTCTTAGTTCCGCTGGTAGGAGGTTCCAGAGGGTTGGTGCGGACACGGAGAAGGCCCTCCTTCGGGTGCTAGATAAATGTGCACCCCTCGTTGATGGCACCATTAGAGAGCCTGATGCCATACTGACCCATTTCAACCCCAAACGCCCGGTAGTCCTGACCTGTGATGCATCCCCGGTGGGGGCGGGGGCGGTGCTGTGCCACATGCTGGAAGACGGAAGGGAGGCCCCGATAGCATTCTACTCCAGGTCCCTGTCCCAAGCGGAGAGAAATTACGCACAGACGGACAGGGAGGCACTAGCGATAGTTGCGGGGACGAAAAAATTTCACGATTTTCTGTATGGCCGCCCCTTCACCATTGTAACGGACCACAAACCCCTGCTAGGCATTTTTACCGCCGATAAGCCCACGCCACAGATCCTGTCCCCGAGGATGCTCAGGTGGGCTATTTTTCTCAACGCGTACCAGCACGCGTTGGTCTACCGGCCCGGGAAAGAGATCTGCCATGCGGACGCTCTATCAAGGTCTCCCCTCCCCCTGACGCCCAGCCAGGTGAGCAAGGGGGAGCGAGACCATCAGGTTCTTATGATAGAGGTGCTGGATTCACCCCCCGTAGTGCCCGCCGACATTGCCAAAGCGACAGGGAAGGACAAGACGTTAGCGGCAGTTAGCTCCTGGGTGCAGAAAGGGTGGCCGGCGTCCTCCCCAGCGGAGGAGTTCGCCCCATTTTTCAGGAAAAAGTTAGAGCTGTCCCTAGAGAGGGGGTGCCTCTTGTGGGGGCAGCGGGTGGTGATTCCCACTTCCCTTCGGCCGCGGGTGCTCAAACTGCTGCACGTCAGCCACCCCGGCATCGTGCGATCCAAAGCGCTGGCCCGGAGCTACTTCTGGTGGCCCCAGTTGGACGCCGACATCGAGCACATGGTCAGCACTTGTGAAAGTTGCCAATGCTCCAGACCAGAGGAGGCCCGCCTTCCCCACAGGGAGTGGGACGCGGCTAAGGGGCCGTGGTCCCGGGTGCACATTGATTTCGCGGGCCCGTTCAGAGGCACCCTGTTTCTTCTTGTCGTGGACGCCTTCTCCAAGTGGTTGGAGGTTATCCCAGTCACGAGCACCTCCTCAGCACAGACCATTAAGCATTTGCGGAGGCTCTTTTCCACGTTCGGCATACCCGACACATTAATTAGCGACAACGCTAGTTGTTTCACGTCCTCCGAGTTTAGGGCATTCATGGAGATTAATGCCGTTCGGCATATCACCTCCGCCCCGTTTCACCCAGCTACCAATGGTCAAGTGGAGCGCCTCGTCCGCACCACGAAGGACGCGTTGCGGCGCATGGGCCCCGGGGATCTGAACCTACAAGTGTGTCAGTTTCTGCTAGGGTACAGGGTGACCCCGTTGGTGTCAGGATACTCCCCCGCAGAGCTCTTAATGCGTAGGAAACTGACCACCATCCTTACTAGGCTAGACCCCACGAGGGTAGAGGACAAGGGAAGGAACATTGGGCTAGAGGCCACCAAGAGTTTCAGTGTAGGCGCCCCCGTGCATTGCAGGAATTACGCCAGCACGGGCCCAGCCTGGGTACCAGGCGTAGTTGTGGAGCAAACCGGCCCCGTGTCGTACCGCGTGGAAACCAGCACAGGGCTACTGTGGAGGCGGCACGCGGACCAGCTCCGACGCAGGGTCCCCGATGAGCAGGGCGCAGACCAAACAGAGAAAAAATCAGCGTTAGGGTTCTCCCCCACCCGTTCAGCCCAAGGGGGAGGAAAAGGGGGCCGCGGGTCCCCACCAAGGGGGGAGGGGGAAAGGGGGGATGTTCCCATAGATATCCTGGGGGATTTTTCTGAGGAGGAGGAACCCGACCCCATACATATCTCGCGGAATTCCCCCACAAATGCGGATACCCCAACTGAGTTAGAATTTGATTTTCAGAACCGGGGGAGTTTTTCAGAGTGGTCCCCCACCCGTCCAAGCGAGAAGAGGGGTTTTTCATTAGCCCCGATCGCCCCCGGTCTGCCCACAATGGAGTTTTTCCCTTCCCCTAAGGCCGCCAAACCGCGGCAAGCCACTAACGAGTCTCCCTCTCCCATTACAGGACAAGGGACCAGGGAACAAAGAAGCAGTAGCGCCCCCGGGGGGGTCAGCCCTCATCACGGCCCAAACGCACGTGCAATAAGCCATCTTGGCTGAGAGACTTTGTCTCATCCTAGGGGGGAGGGATGTTGTGTTCTGTAAAGCTGTGCCTTTAACAATGTACCTAGCCATGTGGTAACAATGTAACCTTTCTGTGTGCAACATTATAACCTTCAGCTGTATCAATGTAAACCTGATAAGGGGACGCGAGCTAGTGACCACTAGATGGCAATAGCGAGCGTCCAGCTCTCATGGCTCAGATTCACCTGGATCAGCAGCGCGGGAAGATTCCCGCCACCTCTTCACCTGGACAAGAAGGTCGTGACCTTCTACGATGTCACGCAGGCAGCAACCAATAGTCTGTCGACGAGCCACATTTAAATGTATAGCCAGCTGTATATATTGAGCTACCCATCCGCCATTACCACATGTTCCTCCGGATCATCATGCAATAAACCTGTGTTAAGCCAACCCTTCGGCTGTTTCATTGTCTTTGGTCCCTTACACTAAAGACTCCCTCTTCTTTCCGCAACCCGCCAAAGTTGTGGCTGGGCCAGTGCCAGCCTTCATCGCCATGGCTGTGGAGAGAAGAGGGACTCCCTCTTCTCTCCGCAACCCTGCTGAATCCACCAGCCTTCAGCGCTGGGGCCTGGAAGTGGCGGTGGTTTTTCATGCACGATGCTTTCCTGGCCTCCTCTGCACTTGCATTCCTCAGCCTGATTGGCTGAGAGGTGGCGCAGCATGGAGGACGCTGAGCTTTGTAGGGTTTTTTTTTTTTTTTTGTTCGTCTTCGTGGGGCGGTTGCCTCACTCTTGATGACCGGACCCTTGCGGTGATGCTCGCAGGTTCTAAAGGTAAGTGTGGGTGGCTCGGTACAGGATGGTTGGGCCGGGTGTGGCTGTGTATGCCGGACACGCACGACTCATCCACCTTCTTATAGGTAAAGGTTTATTATTATTATTATTATTATTATTATTATTATTATTATTATTATTATTATTATTATTATTATTATTATTATTATTATTATTATTATTATTATTATTATTATTATTATTATTATTATTATTATGGGGGGGATAAAATTCCACAATGTTTTTCTTCAGTTTGCCTTACTGGACAATATTAGTAGGGGTGCCCAAACTTTTTGGGCCACAGGCCGGTCACGTGGTTCCTCCCACAGGAAGTGGAAGTAAAACACACCTTGCAATCTGTTTTGCAACAGGGTGAGATAGATTTTAGGCTGCCATTTTCTCTGATTAAACCAGGGATGCCAAAACTATGGCCCATGGCCCAGATCCAGCCCCCAACACCAATTCATTTGGCCCACATTGCCCTCATCACTCCCAGAAGTGGAAGTAAAATGTGCACTTCTGGGAGCAATGAGGGAAGTGTGGGCCAGATGAATTGGTGTCAGGGGCTGGATCTGGCCCGCAGGCAATAGTTCAGGCATCCCTGATTTAAATTATTATTTGAATCATCTCTCAGAAAGATTCAATTTAATCACACAATTTTTCTTCTTCTTCCCAAAAGTACAGTCTTGCTTGTTACAACCTTAGTATCTATTTTTTCACAACAGTTCTGTTTGCATTCTCCTTGTCCAGGCAGAATCCACCTCCAGAAATCCTCTACCTATTGACACTTCTGCTGTCTAAAAAAGTGCATTTTTGGGGGAAGCACAAAATTTCAAGGAGACATTAGCTAAGGTTGCCTTTCAAGGGAGTCAGCATCACTCAAGTAAGCTATTGAAAGCAATTCTGCAGATTTTAACATGGTTTCCAAGACTTTTCCAACATATTGAGAGAAGACAAAAACACAAAGGCAAACGGTATAACATTCATTTGCTTCTGCCTGGCAATTAATGGGCCGCTGCTGGAATTCATGGAGACAGGCCTCCAACTGATTTGTGAAGTGTTTTAGAGTCCCAGCAGGGACTCCTTAAGTGCTAGGTAGAAAAAAACCAAATGTCATGCTTACCCACTTGCCTTCCACATGCATAAGAAAGTAACAGGATTTCAGAAAAAGTACCTTCTATCCATTCTGCTACTTTCTGAAGTTTTAAGTTTGGCCTTTTTAATATCCTGACTGATGGTTATTAAAAGGAGATACTGTATATACTAGTTTGTTGGACTATAATACATTACAGATACCTTAGCACCATTTCCTACTCTGCGTCAGGTGGCAAAAAGATCTTGGGATGGTCTTATGAGTCATACACATGGCATAGCATACAAATGTAAATTTTCTCCCAAAATCCATGTTGAAGTCCACCATGTAATATGTTCAGAGGGTTAGAAACTGTCTCGATGCCCAAAAAGGGCACAAGGTGCTGGATGGCTAAGTTCTGATCCGCATGTTCTTCCAAGAGGCGTCAACAAAGGCATTTTGCATAGGAATGCATAAGGAACAAATTCCCAGAGCCATCCCCTAAGGAGCAGTCTGTTTAAAAATAGCAGCTAACATGCCAAGGATACATGCTTGAAAACAACATTACATGCGGACACTTACTTTTGAGCTCAGATTCAACTTTATCAGTGACATCGCTAAGAAAAAAAATGTGAAAGAAAACTGGTGTCCTACAAAGAACAAGCAAATATTTTGGAATGCTCCTCCAGTGGGGCTACACTAGGCCCCATCGTTGGATGTTTTTAAGAAACATCTGAAAACTGTACTCTTTAAAGAGGCCTTTAATAACATTTCCCCTATGGCTGGTTAATAAGTGTACATTTGGACTATGCCGTCCTTGGATACTATCAATTGTTATCATTTGTATATTTCTGGTTGTAATTGTTGTATACCACCCAGAGTTGGAAAATGTCCCAGACAAGTAGTATAATAAATAAATAAATACATAAATACATAAATAAACAAACTATAGGAGCTTTAAAAAGATATATATTTCAAAAGTATTCATTCTAATATTAGCATTTTTGAAATACCAAAAGTCTTTGCAGGCGCACCCACCCAAATAAAGACTCAGACAGCGGTATTGGATTAAAGGCATTGGGCCACTTTTATTGAATAATGCCCTAGTCCAAATTATCACTTTCAATTGGTGTATCATCCAATTGTAATTCTTTAAGGCAAGCAGGCCGCAGTAGCCCTGGTAAGGTTCCACCCAAAATGCCAATGGCTATTGGCTACATGTTTCAATTTATATCAATTTGTTTGTAGTCACAAACAAATTGTTGACCGAAGTCAATATACTATCTACTGACCCCACCCTTTGACGTGTATCCATCCAAATTTCAAGGTGATGCAGGCTGTGAAGCTCCTAGCATCACCCCATTCATGGTTCGCCCTTGACTGGCCAATCCTGTTTCCCCTATACCTATCTACGTATTGGCCAGTCAATTGCAAACCTGCTGGATACCTATGGGTCATAAATATTTACCTTACCAGTGCTACCCGACACACGGGGAGGCGTCCACGATGACTCACCACCACCACCACCCTGACCGACAGCTCGGTCACCAGGCCCGCTTGCACGTCCTCCAGAAAGAGGTGCATACCTCTGGCCTACAGGTGGACCCCATCTCCTGCATACAGGCTAAAATCCTGCAACCCTATCCCCGGGTGTCGAATGGCTGTACCCAAGCCATTCTCAACAAGAAACCAGGCAACAGCCCTGTTCACTGACCACCGGGCACAGTCCAAACCATGGAGATCAATGCCTCCTCTATAACGGTGTCTCGGCACGATGTCAGACCATAGCAACCGTGTGTATGGCCATAAATGATGTAGAAATGGCAGGTCACTGCACATCAACATTTTTAAGGAAAGGCCAGTGATCTGTGCGAGATCATTGCTGCCGAGGTGCAGAATCAAAACATCAGGCGGTCCAGCATCCCTGATGGACATCAGGAATGGCAACAATTCCTGCCACCTCATGCCGTGCACACCATACGACCGCATACGTGCGGATGCACGCGGCCTGAGATGGGGTCCCCACTCCGACGATGCAGCATACTGTGCCGCCCAGTGCACATAACTGTGGCCCACCAGCCACACTGCCACCGGTGTGCGTAGACACACAGGGTCTGTAAAAGAAGGAGAAGGAATTAAGGACATAACTAGGTACTCATGCAGTGAGGGGACGTACATATAACGAAAAACGTGCGGATCCCCACCTGCCTATCTGACATATATCAGCCTCAGAGTACCCAAACACAGCTGCAGTTGACGCAGCGCCTATCCTGAATGAATGGGTGCCATAACGAGCCCCAGGAAGGCCCACACTGTGAAGTGCCGTCCCGGTCACCCTCCAGAATTGAAATTTGGTAAGGGGAGACCCATCCTGGTGGCAGAACAATGGGCCAGGGTGCGTACCACGCACTGCCAAAAACGTATGTAGGGCACCAACCGGACAGATGTCAGCAAATGTGCATCGTAGCAGTCTAACACCACTGCCTTCTCCATGGTGATTGGCCTTTGAGGAATGAATCCTCAACTGAGCCCACTCCTGGTTGATAGATACATCTTCGAGTTCCAGTGCCCTATGAGACACGTCCCCCTTTGACAATGGGACCAGCTCGCTGATTCTCAGAGCTCCAAAGAAAGCTACGGTGGTAGCTGCATGAAAAAGAGACTCCTCATACCTATCATAACACAGTCTATGCCAACCTCGAGCAAGGTGGGACAGAATATATGGTGAAACAGGGTGACGTGTGTCTGGCCGGCGGCCACGTTCACATGTCCACCCTTCCAAGACATGGCGTATACGGAAGTTACTCACATAGTCAGTAAAGCCCCGTGCCTTGACCATGAATGCCAAGGCCGAAAGCCTGGTGGCGATGGTGCGTGGGGCCAATCCCTGATCATACTGTAAAACCTGGTCGACCGGTATCGGCCACATTTCAGGCAACTGCCTTTGCCTACAAAAGGTCCTAAATTGAAGGAGTGTATGGTGATACGCCTTACGCGTGCGAGGTTCCAAAGACATGCTGATCACCCGGTTCACCTCTCCTCGCCAAAGGTCCATATCTCGGCCGGGAGTGGAGAGGGAAGTTCCTCTGCATCTGGAGCCAAGGCACGGAACCGGGAGATCTGCAGGTGGGATAAAGCATCGGCAATATCATTATTAATGCCTGGCACATGTCTGGCCCTGAAAAGCACATTAAGGCGCAAGGACCTAGGAACAAATTGGCGAACTAAGGCCATGACTCTGGGGGACTTAGACGTTTGGGCGTTGACAATGTGCACCACAGCAGCATTGTCACACCAAAAGTGAACCACAGAATTAGCCCACCTGTCCCCCCAGAGCATAAGGGGACCCAAAATTGGGGAAAAACTCCAGGAACGTAAGATCGAGTAAGCGATCCGTGCCCTGCCATTCTTGGGGCCATTGACCATAGGCCCACTGTCCTTCAAAATAAATCCCATACCCCAGGGAGCTGGAGGCATTTGACTGTACTTGGAACTGGGGGCTGACCATAAGCTCAGATCTTCAAAAGGAGACGCCATTAAATTCCTGTAGAAAAGTGAGCCAAACCGACAGGTCTGCTCGTAAACCCCTAGTTAGCCGTACCCTGTGGTGTCATTTAGAAAGGCCCACCATAGCATCACAAAGATGCCTGGTGAAGGCTCTGCCTGGTGTCACCACCCTGCAGGCGAAGTTGAGGTGCCCGTGAAGCACCTGCAACTCCCGGAGAGACACCTTACACTTGGCAATCATTGCCAAAATTGCATCAGAGATCCGAGTCACCTTTTCCATAGGCAATCTGGATGTCTGGGTGACAGTGTTGATGTCAATACCCAGAAAGGTAAGGGTGGTGGCTGGGCCCTCTGTCTTTTCAGGTGCTAGGGGGACACCCAGTTCCCCCATGAGTGCCTGAAACGTGGTGAGCAGGCATCCACACGTGCCCGAGTCATGTCCACCCCTGAACAAAAAAATCATCGAGTTAGTGGGCTACAGACCGGGACCCCGACCTACGAACAAAAGCCCAATGGAGGAAGGTGCTAAATCGTTCGAAGGCCGAGCATGAAATGGAATAGCCAAAAGGCATGGCCTTGTCCACATAAAACTTGCCCCGGAAACAAAAACCTAACAGCTCAAAGTCGTCTGGGTGCACTGGCAACAATTGGAATGCCGATTTGATATCACACTTTGCCAAGAGCACCCCGGGACCACACGAGCGTACCATCTGTAAGGCCTGGTCAAAGGATGTATACCAAACAGAGCAAAGGTCATCCAGTATAGCGTCATTGACCGAGGAGCCTGCAGGGTAAGAAAGGTGGTGAATCAGACGAAATTCACCCGGGGATTTCTTAGGAACTAAACCCAGAGGGGATATCTTTAAGTTAGGATATGGGGGGCCGTTAAACGGCCCCGCCACCCTCTGTTCTCTAACCTCTTTGGCTATCTTCTCCGCAGCAATGTCCTCATTACCCCTGAGAGACAGTAGGTTTGGGGCGTCCTGAGGCCCACGAACACCCCTGAATGGGATGCGGAAGCCAAACTTAAAACCCTCAAGCAGGTAGATCACATCATCCTGTCTAGGATAGGAGCGGCTAAAGGCTTAAGATTGCTTAGATCTCCGAAGGATTGTAAACAGTGGGCTTGAGGAGCCATCGGCATCCTGACAGAATATGGCGGAGTTGTGAAGATATTAGAGAGGAGAGACTGATTCCTCCCCCTCCATCCTCAAGGTTGAAGTTGGCTCGCACAGAGCTTCGGAGCCTCGGATCCCCCCAGACACAAAGAGATCTGGTAAGTCCAGATAGATTCAATCTGTCGGGGGGAATAGAGGTGGTGAAGACTAATTGAAGTGGTGGTCTGCAGGGATCGACCGACCGAAGGAAGCCTTTTTTATATATATCATCCTGGAGGTGTCACGGCTCTGAGAACAGAAAAATAAGAGACCAAGTCAGCAAAGTTTCTAAGCCAGCTTTGTTTAAACAAGGCTGCATAGCGGGGGAACTGGCTGGGTTGATTGAAGAGACAGAGTGAGAGTTGAGGAGCGACCCGTGCCTGGATTCGAGGGAGAACTGTTAATGGACTGAGTTATTTGGAGCTAATTTGTTCTAACGTGACAGAAAAGGAGTGAGATTGAACATGTGTGTTTAAAGGGGAGAGGAAAGTTCCAGGGGCGGTTCTTGCCTGGTTTGAGTCAGCAACCTCCGATGCATTGAAATCACAACAAAGCTACAGTTTGGGCAAAACTTTGGTTACTATGGTGATATTGGATGTTATTTTTGTTATAAACTCATTTTAAAATTGGAGCTGGCAGCTGCGAAGAGACAGGGAACTACAAGACTCTGCAACATCAAGTGAGAAAGTTTGTTTCATTATACTTTGAACAGCCTTCGGCAGCCTCTGTTATCAAAGTGGTGACTGGACTGCAGCCTCCCTCCCCTGCATTCCTTCGCTGGAGTTACAAGGTTACTGAGTGCTATTGGAGCAGACGACAAACTGTACTTTGGCATTTCCCCCCCATTTCTATATAGCACTTAAAGTGAAAGAAGGAAAGGAAAATAAGTTGAAAAAGGGACATAAACTCCTGTTTATATATTTTGTGTACTTTCTAGACAACCCATATTAATGGTCTTCCTACACTCTGGGTTATATTTGCATTCCCTCCCCCTTCTCTTAACCCCTTATCTGCTGTATTCTGACATATACTATTAAGCATTATTGGTGTTGACATTGTTACCTATTTATGCTGATTTTCTCTCTCTTTTTCCTTCTATATAAGAGTGGTTGAAGATTGTTTAATGAGTAAGAGGGTAAAAGCACCAAATCAGGATCCATTTTGGGTGAGAGATAAAAGATTAATAAGAAGGGAGCAAGAAGAAAGCAGAAGAAGATCATTGAGGGAAGAACTTGATGAGATTTTTGATTTGGAACAATTAAAAAAAAAGAAAGTGGGAGAAAGAAGGAGTAAACAATTGCAACAAGGGATTCAGGAAAAGCAACAGGAGGGTGGGGGTGAGGGGTTAGAAGGAATGAGCAGGGCAGGAACTTTAAAAACACAGGTTACTCTAATGGATCTACCATCTGTCCAAAATAAGGATTCAGATGCAGAGGAGGGGACAGAGGTGGATAAGACTTCAACTTCCAATATTAAAGATTTAAAGGGAAACTTAGAGTCTAGATTTGATAAGTTGGAGCAGGCACTACAAACAAAGCTTCAAGATATGGAAGAACAAAGATTGTTAGATAATAAAAGATTTCAAATGGAGATTAAAGACACTATTTCAAAAGTAATTAAATCAACTAAAGTTGAATGTACAAATTTGATTGAGGAAATACAGGATTTGAAAGAAGGGATAAATGCCATTGGTAAAGAAGTGTGGGAATTACATCATGATATGAAAGAAATGAAGGTGAGAGTGAATTCCACAGAGGACAAGTGGTCAGATCAGGAAAAAAGGTTGGGTTATCTGGAAGATCAATTGAGAAAAAATAATGTGGTGATTAGACATATCCCGGAGGGTAATCCAGATGATTTAAAACAGAGATTTTTAAATTGGCTGAATGGATTAAATTTAGGGGAGAATGTGGGTCCGGAAGAAATAGCGAGCATATATAGATTAGGCCCCAAAAAAACCAATGGAGGTGGAGTGCGAAATGTCCTGGTGAAATTTGTTAATTTGGGCTTAAAATTAAAATTGATGAATCGAATTAAATCTTTAGGTCAAGAAGCCCTAAAAATGGAATCTATAACAGTAGAAGTATACAATGACATATCATTGGAAGGACGGGTCTGGAGGTCACGTTTAAAACCAGTGACTAAAATATTAAGAGACAAGGGCATTAAATATAATTGGAGACCACCTAAACAATTAAGATTCATGAATCAAGGGAAAAATTTTGCATTAAGGGAAACTCCACAAATGTTGGACATACTTATAAGTGCAAATATTATAGAGAAGGGTTCAAAGGACTGGCAATCTCTAAAGGAGTTACTAACTCCAAAGATGAAGGAGCAGGAAGATGAGGTGGAAGACGAAGAAATGCTGGGGGCGGAGGGAGGTAATTAAATGGTTTGGTCATTCATTTTATTAAATGGTCTATTGAAAATATATTAATTTTTAAGTTTGTAAAAATAGATATTGAACATGCAACGGTTGTATGTCAGAATGTCATTTTTTTTGCTTAACGTCCCCCCTCCCCCGACTTTGAATGTCAAAGGTTGCTTTCCGACTAGGAAAGTGGGGGGGTTGAGAATTTTTTTCTCATTTTTGTTATTGTTAAGTTTTTTTCTTTGCACATGGAATTTAAAGGTTGATAGAAGTAAATTAAAATGGATGAAAGAGAACTTTTTCTGTAGTTTTTTAAATTTTTTCCACAATTTTTCTTTTTTCTTTCAATGTTGGGGAACTGTCGGTGAGGGTAATAAGACCAATACTCCCTCATGTCAAGGAGATTAAAAATTATATCATACAATGTTAAGGGCCTGGGGAATCAAATTAAGAGAAAAAGACTAGAGGTAATTTTGAACAGAGAGAAAGCAGATGTTATATTCCTTCAAGAGACTCACCAAAAAAATGTAAATAAAAATAATCTGTATGTAAAGGGAACCGATATATATGAAAAATGTTTGGGAACCTCAAATTCTAGAGGTATAGCTACCATAATAGCGAATAAACTGGGGTTTATAATGTCCAAGAATATATGTGATAAAGAGGGAAGGTTTCAGCTAATTAAGGGTAAGATCGAAGATGATGAATATACCTTGGTAAACATTTATGCTCCAAACAAAAATCAAGGTTTCTTTTTAGATAAGATTTTACCAATTATAAAAAAAGAAAGATCACCAAATTTGATAGTAGGTGGAGACTTTAATTTAACAAGAGCTGTGACTGATGTTTCCAATTATTCCAACTATCGGAAAGGTCAATTCAATATACTTGACAGGTGGATGAAGAAGCTAAATCTTACAGATACTTGGAGATATATGAAAGGAAAGGAAAAGGGATTTACCTTCTTCTCCTCAGTGTCAAGAACATATTCCAGATTGGATTATTTTATGGTATCAGAGAACCTTTCACATAATTTGGAAGAATTTAAAATAGGCACGTTTAAGTTGTCAGATCATACCCCAATCACTTTGGAAATTAATTTAGGAAAGGATGTTTCAAAAAGTAATATATGGAGGTTTGACACAAAACTCCTAAATAATGAAGTGATAAAGAAAAGATTGATGGACAAATGGGTAGAAAAATGGGAGATCAATGATACGGGTGAAGTGGCACCACATATTTTATGGGATGCCATGAAAGCGGTATTAAGGGGAGACTGCATTCAGGAAAAAATTATTATTGATAGAGAATTAAATAGGAAAATAGTTAAAAGAGATCAAGAATTAAAAGAATTAGAAAGAAGACATGCAGAGGATGGTAATGAGAGGAATTGGAATAAACTTCAGTCTTTAAGAAAAGAGGTAATAGGTTTAGAAATTGACAAAGCAAGAAAGGATTTGGTATATCTAAAGAGAAATGACTTTGAATTTAATAGTAAGGATATGAAAACTTTAGCAAAAAGAGCAAAAAATAAGAAGATCAAGAGACAAATAGAAGCTCTGTCAGATGAGGATGGTCTCATAGTACATAAACTAGAGGGGAAACTCCATATTGCAGAAAAGTTCTTTGCGGATTTATACAAAGAAAAGTCGGTTAATATGACAAATTTAGGAACTTTTTTAGATCAAAATTTAAATATAAAATTAAAAAAAGAACATTCAGATCATATGGAGCAAGAAATTCAAGATAAAGAAATTGAAATAGTGATTAAAAACTTAAAAAATGACAAAGCACCAGGTGAAGATGGTTTTCCATCGGAAATATATAAACAATGTCAGGATGTAATGATTCCCAAATTAAAGAAATTGTATAATTATATATTAGAGGGGGGAAATATGCCAAAATCCTGGAGTCGTTCAATTATGGTATTGATCCCAAAACCAGGTAAAGATAGGGAAAAAATTGATGCCTACCGCCCTATCTCCTTATTAAATCAGGACGCTAAGATATTCACCTCTTTATTGAATAATAGACTTAACAGCTTTTTAAGCTTTTATATAGGAGAGGATCAAGCTGGTTTTTTGAAGGGCAGACAGATGGAGGGATTGATAAGTAGGTTAGTTAATATTATAGATTTGGTTAAAAAGAGTAAGGAAAAAGTTTGTATTTTGGCACTAGATATCTACAAAGCATTTGACTCTATTCAGTGGTCTACTATTAAAGAAATATGTTGCAGATTAGAGTTTGGTTCTAAATTTAAACATGCAATTGATCAATTATATAATGATTCAGTGACAAGAATAAAAATGAATAATAGGTTAAGTGGAGAAATCGAGATTAAGGCTGGTACCCGACAAGGCTGCCCGCTCTCCCCATCACTTTTCATTCTAGCAATGGAGTTGTTAGCAAGAAGTATTCGACAAGATGAAGGTTTGACAGGTGTTAAAAACAAAAAAATTAGTCTATTTGCAGATGACACCTTGCTAGTGGTCAAGGACCCTCTTCTAAATATTAATAAAATTCAACATCATTTGAAGTTATTCGAGCAAGTTACAGGATTAAAAATAAATTGGAATAAAACAGAAGCTATTACTTGTAATCTATCGGAGGGGGAAAAGAAGAAAGTAATGGAGAAATATAAATTTAAAATAAGAGATAGAATGAGATATTTGGGAATAATGGTGTCAGATGAAGTTAAGGATTTGTATAAGATCAACTTTAATAAGTTAAAAGAGGAAATAAAAAAAATTAAGGATCAATGGAAATCATTGAAAATATCATGGTTTGGGATGATAAATTTGTGCAGGATGAAAATTATGCCAAAACTAAACTTTTTATTTGAAAATTTACCAATACAAATAAAAGAAACGGAGCTTAAAATCTGGCAGAAATTGATAAATGAAATCTGTAACAACGGAAAAAAGCCAAGAATTAATAAAAGTTTATGGTATTTTAAAAACAAGTTGGGAGGGCTAAATATCCCGAATGTTAAACTCTATTACAGAGCTTTCAATTTAAAGAGAATTATTAAATTATTAAGTCAAAATTATGCGCAAAAGTATGAATTAGATTATATAGAGTTTAGAAATTGGAAGGGCGAATTATTTTTAGGTGAGATAAGAACTAATCCCCAATTTTGTAATTTTTCTTTAAAGAATATATTCAGAATATGGAAAGGATTAAAACCAATATTATCTCCAAATTCTTCGCCCATAATGGAAATTTTAGACCAACAAAATTGCCCTTTAGAGGTAACAATAAGTACAAGAGAAATTTTAACACGCAAAAAAGCTCTGTTAATCACGGATTGGATTGATAATTGTAATACCATCTTCCAAAGAAAAAGTATTTATGCGGAGTTAGGCTTAAACTGGTTGCAAGAACTACAGATGGAGGCGTGGAATAGAAAGATGAGGGAAAACAATACAATAAATCGGGCATCAACCCCCTTTGAAAATCTGACTCTTGAAGTAAGGAATGGTAAAAAGAATTTAAAAGGTTTAGTGGGTAAGATTTATCAGTTGCTAAATTCTAGTGAAGATACTCAGCACTGGCTTAAAAAAACTTGGGAGGAGGATTTGGGAATCGTAATAAAAGATGAGAACTGGAAAAAGAAATGGACTCATAGAAGTATGAAATCACTCTCAATAAAGGAAAAAGAACATAATTGTAAAGTACTTTGGAGGTGGTATCTCACTCCAGCCAAATTACATTTAATAAATAATAAAAACTCTGATTTATGCTGGAGATGTAATAAAGGAAAAGGGACTTACATTCATATGTGGTGGCTGTGTGATAAAATGAGGAATTTCTGGGATGTTATAGAAGAAGAATTGAATAAAATATTAAACATAACAATAGTGCTAAGTCCAAAGATAGTATTACTAGGTGAAGTGGATGATTTACATCTGGAAAATAATAAAAAAGAATTATTGTTATCTTTATTGATGGTTGCCAGACAGCTAATTGCCAAGGAATGGAAGAGTGGAAATAATATTAATAAAGTTAGATGGTACGCAGATGTTTGGCAATTGGCTCTCAATGAGAAATTAACTATCCAAGTTCACCAGAAAAAGGGGTTACCAATAAAGACACCATTTTGGGAGATTTGGGGTCCCTTTGTCAACTTCGCTTTATTAGGTGATAACAAGTTTAACCCAAGCCCTGACATGATCCAATTTTGGAAACAGAATTGAAGGTAAATGGTCAAGAAACCCCTGCCGACATTCCCCGACAGAGCACAGGTGGTCGGGTTATATTGTTTTATTGCTTTAGATATTTTTTATAATGTATAGATTTGTTACTGTATTATTTTTTGTATTATTTTCATTATTTGTTTTTGTATTATTTCAGTTCTTAATAAAAGCTAAAAAAATTTTAAAAAAAGGAGTGCAGCCATCGCTCAAGCACTGTAAAATTAATTGGGGAGGGGGCCTTTTGTATGGGTAGCACCGTCAGAGGGAGCTCTGGCCACCCCCTGGAAACCACTTCCTCTGCCCCATGACCCACCGGCCCGCGGGCACGTGGAGGTGGCGTGAGGGCCGGAACAAGAAGGGCACTCGTGCCTAAATCTACACTGGCGCCTGGTGCACACTCTGTTGGCAGAGAAACTCCAACACAGCAGGCGGGCTGGAACCCCCTGCCCCGCTGGCTGGCGGGGAGTCTGTGTAGTAGCAGCCGGCTGTATGGCATGGCCACAGTGATACCGGTCACCAGGCGCTGGCCGCGTAGGGGTCATATACAGTAGCCACAACTGCTGGCAGGGCTCGTCCCACCGCATCTCAGGGTGAAGAGCCGCCCTCATCCTAAATTCTTCATCATAGGCCAACCATGACGGGCCAGGAAAATCAACAACGGCCTGGTAAATATTGTCCAGGTACTGGACCATTGGGATGGCCAAATCAGGACGGGCCCTGAGATATACCACCATGTATATCAAATAGGCCGGTAACCAATTTGCCCAAGTGCGAGGCAGCTTATGACAACGGGACAACTCCTTGTCCCTGACGTCCTGCCCCTCCCTCTCCTCCTTAGTGGGTTCACGGTTGAGGAGGGTGAAAATGTCAATATATTCCCCGTGCCATATCTTCTCCCTCGTAGCCTGGGGAAAATGGTCACCCAGGGGTAGGGAGTAACCGGCCATCGGCAGGGCCGCCGTTGGCATGGAGTGAAGTGGGGGAACACATAATGGGCCCTGTCGGACCCCAGAGAAGTTAGCCAGAAGAGTTGGGGTAATCACTCCTGTAAGAACCTGGGGGTAATTGGGAGCCCAGGAGGCAACAGGGTAGTGTGCATTGAACTGCCCTCCCGCAGTAGCCTGTTGCGGCCATGGCCACTGAACACCCCCCCCCGGTGTTGTGAGCCAGTGTTACCAGTGTGCTGACTTGACCAGGATACTCACTTGGTGTACCCCCTTGGGCCGCCCCCACTGGGGTTTTCGGCCCGTGGTGGGCATCGGAGCTCGCAATGGCCATCGAGCTCTGTGTCTCCGTGCATCCATGCCAAGCAGGACCGGTCCCCGGTGGAATGCCCTGCTGGAACTGCCGGATGGGGAGCTGCGAAGCACCAGCCTGCACTGGCCTGATGGCCTCCAGCAGCTCAACCCTGTTGATGGCCCGCTGCGTGGCAGTGGCAGACATGTGGGCTGCAACCGAGGAGCTGCCAAGCCCACCCTCCGTTGGTGGTGGAGCAATTCCCATGGATGCCTCAAGTGCCGATATGCAGGCAAGGAGAGCATCCACAATGTCAGACCCACCAGAATAAGGTGGGCCGGGTGGGCCGGACGGCCCACTGGGCAATTGATGAGCGGGCTGAGGGGGAAAGCCGTGTGGCAATCCCTGGCCAGAATAGGGCCAGGCCCATGGGGGCCGGTGGAATGGCAGGGCGCGATCCCGCGCCGCGCCCGAATGGGCTGCTATGCCCCATGCCAGGCAAAGGTTCAATAGTGGCGGAAACCCCAAGGGAGCAGGCCCGCGCAGCCCCCGCCCGAGTCCCGCAACTGGGCGGGTAAGCAGAGGCCTGATCACCCGCATTGGTGGCAGTGGATAAGGTAACACTGCCACCCCCTGTGGGGCACCCGCCTGAGCCCTCCGGCCTGATGGCAGCCCCAAAGAGGAGGTCGAGGGGGGTAGGCCGAGCCCTCCCCCTTGGACGCAGCCTCAGGGCCGCAGGAGCCTTTCACTTGGGCACCATGGCCACCCACGTGCTGAAGTACTGATCGGAGGAGAAATATCCTCCGATCAAGAAAGAAGCACCAAAGGAACGAGCAGCATCGGAGCAAACTTCTCCGCTCCGTTGCTGTTCTTAAAATGGCAGCGAAGCTGCCTCGTGGCCAACCCTTTTATACAGGAATGGTCACGCCCCCTAACTAACCTGGATGTATGAGTCCGGGTGGGGGTGGGGCGCAAAGAGCGTGGCGGCCATTTTGGCGCCGTGCTTGCATTTGCTGTTGCAAAAGGAGGTGGTACTACACTCTCACCACAATATACAAAACTAAGGAGGGGTTTCTGGGTTGAAAGGATTTTTGCTGGAGAAACTCTGCTCAGCAGATGCCCGAATGAGACTTCTTTCATGTCCCCAAGATCTTTTTCCCACCGAAGTGGTACCTATTGATCTACTGGCAATATTGGCAGGAGCTGGGACAGAGATGGGCAATCATTACATCATGCAGTACCCAGGTCTTGAACTGCCGATTTATTAAGTTCTCATGTAAAATACTTATACACATAATTTGTCAGAAAAAGTACTCTGGTCGATATTATCCTTTGTGTTGCATTAGAAGACACTAGTTTAAAATTCAGTTGTTCACCTGCCATTTGAAATTATACAGCCCATTTACAAATACAACATTTGAAGTTCTTACTCCTCCTTCTTTTGAGCAGAAATTCACACTGAGAATATTGCTTAGGGCTCTATAGCACAGCAGCACTTTAAAATAATTTAGAAAGATGCAGTCTATTTTTAGAGCATTCATTTGTTTACTATGGTTTGAGGGGGACCATTGTGGATACATTGGCAATGCAGTTAAAAATGAAACCTTACTTGCCATCTCCTTTATTATTACATTCACAGCAGTTTTTAAGTCAGCAATGAATTTATTTTCACTTTCCTCCCCTAAAGTGATCTTTAGATCACATTAATAATAAAAAATCATAATACAATCTGTTCTCATCACAGAAAAATATAGCCCAAGCTATTACACTGTTATTAGGGTCGAAATTAGCATTTAAGCAAAAATGTCAATTACCAATTTAATAATAAGGAATATGTCATATGGAAACTGATCCAGATTTTACTTATAAAGTGCAAATTTATATTAGCTCCCAAAGTTCCTTTTGCATTTACAGAGCCTGTTATAAAGAAAATTCAAGTGTGTGATTCTTTTATTCTTCCATTTTCTCAGCAGTTATCATTCTCCAACATTCAGTGCTTTCCCTATACCTTCTAAGTGTTATTTTTCAATGGTTCATTGTAGACCCATTTCATAGGAAAATACAGCTCTTTCCTTTGACGACCATTTGGAGGCTGAAGTTAGTCCAGAATGACTAACCCGGGTGGTGATAGGTTGCAGGCATTATGCTCATGACTCACCATTGTTTAGGGAGCTGCACTGATTACAAGTTTGCCTCTGGGTGCAATTCAAGGTGCTTGTTTTGACCTTTAAAGCCCTTCATGGTTGTAGGCCAGGATACCTAAGAGATCGCATCGTCCCAAGAGTATCTGCCTGTCCATCCACAGCAGACCAGAGGGGCTCTCTAATTGTTCCATCTGCCAGAGGGGACTGTCTCTCTGGCACATGAAGGAGGGCCTTTTCCATGTCCGCACCAGCCTTGTGGAACCTCCTGCCAGTAGAGTTGCGGGAGCAGACGAAGCTGCTGCCTTTCAGAAAAGAACTAAAAACCTGGTTGACGGTGCATGTGTGGGGCCCAGATGGAAGAGTGGCCCCTGCCTGTTGGCTTATGAAATAAAGCCTCCCACCTTTTAATGCGGGTCAGTTTTAATGTGGTTGGTTTTTAACATGAACGGAGAGGGGGGGTAGGTGGGTGGGTATGTTAGGGATATTAATTGTTTTTTATATATGTTTTTAACCTGTTGTAAGCCTCCCTGAGTTGGGTTCACCTGATTGGGTGGCATAGAAATTTGAATTATAAAGTTATGATGAAGGATGTTATGTCTGGAACCAGGGGGAATCTAAAGCTAGTATTGTGGCATATTTTTGTCATCTTAGTTCCCAAAAGTTTTCTTTCTCCATGAAAGAGACTTATTTATTAGTGGGGAAAGCTTCTTCCTAAATGTATAAAATGGTGCTTGTTGGAAGACTACTCGACATATTGGGCCCATGGCTAGTTAAGGTGCAGAGAAGGGAAATGCTTGTACTGAAATATGCACAATCATCCAAACATCTGCATAACTGATGCTCTAGCAAAGTGATGGCTTCTTCTTCTTTAGAAAAAAAACTTTCTAAAACTGTGCACATTAAACAGCAAAATGGTTAAAAGGGTAACAAAAAGATTTACAAATATATTTTGTACTAAGTTTTAATGAATCAACACTGCACTTTAAAGTGTTAAAAATTTCATGAGAAGCAATACAGGACACCATAATCCATATAATTTACCATTTTACAGCAAGCCTCAAATTATCATTTAATTTTAGCAATTAGAAGAAAAACACCTATGATTTTGAGCCATTCTGTTCTTCTCATTATGCTATATTTTACAGTTGATTGTATGAATTTGCCAAGAACATTCATTCATATTGAGGCACAAAATAGGGAAGATGCATTAAGAAGAGAGAACAAATTAGCTTAAAGAAGCATAATGTAGATGACATTTAGAAGCAAAAGTGGCAGGGGAAGGAATGAAAGCTGTGCTAGTTTGTTTGGCTAGAACTTGGTAATGAAGCTTTCTGACAGTCTGACATGCTATGAAGGACATATTTTCACATGGTTGAAATGTTCTCCAATAACTTTTCACTTGTATTAGGCACAAACAGATTTGGATTCAACAGGATTGGCATTTTAATTTGATCTTTCTCTACATTTGAAAATGTCTTTATATTGACATTTCAATAACGTTGCACTCCTTAATTTAGAAATTTTCCAGAAAGAAGAAAATTATAAGCAACCCTTGAAGTCAACATCTAACCAGATCACTGTACCAACTGAGAGTAAAAATCAGATAGTTGCATCCTACAAGGATCATCGGTAAGTGTTTTAAGTCTAGCAAAACATGAAGTCATCTGTTAGATAAGTAGCACCAATGCTACTTATTCTATAATTTAGGATGTAGACAGTTGCTTATAGACAGGTCTATGTAGTTTTATTGAAGGGATCCAAACAAAGTACATGCTGTCACAGTTTCCATAACACTGTTATGTGGAAGTTCCTGTGTCTTTTCATTCCTGAATGAAAACAGCATTTGATATTGTTTCATGATGCTCAGAATGTTTTCCCCTTGGTGGATTCAATTACTGTACCTCTTTGTTTTACCTTTTAAAGTTGGGTGTGTATGTAGATGAAAAGGACATTTCCCTCCTCCTTTCTCAAGGGGATGACATCAGGATTCCCCTCTCGGTGAGAGGGAGGGAGAGTAAAGCATTGTTAAGAAAGGGTCGATGTTCCTTAGCAATAGTTTTAATTAGAGCTGTTTCTCTGATGTCAACATGCCTTCTCCACAGCAAGAAATTCCATGGGGTTGGTTAAAAGATTTAAATGAGAATTGGGTTATGATCATAAGCCAATCCATGTGCCATAGAGCTGAGATCAAACACACTGACTTCTAAATATTCTTACTCCTGCAGATGTGCCAAATCCACACTTTGCTTGCATACAAAATGTATAATCTGATTCTTAAGATGAAAGGTTCTGCAATGGGGCACTGGTAGTGTGATGGCATTATATAGGTTGTCCCCAAATTCGCCATACATAGGGAAAATGGGAAAATTGTACAGTAGCTAAATACAGGTAAAACTAATATCGTGCAAATGTTCATTCAGTTCAATAATGCAAAACTTAAAAGGTGAAACAAATATATGAGATAGACTCATTACACGCAAAGCGAGATAGTTCAAGCCTTACTTTGTTATAATATTGATGCTTATTGCTTACAGTTCGTGAAAACCCCAACTCCCCAATCTCATGTACCCCATAATCATCACAATTATAATGAATTAATGATCATCACAATTATAATGAATTAAGGCATGCCATCTCTTGCTTTGTATGTAATGAGTCTATCTCATATATTTGTTTCACCTTTTAAGTGAAATGAATGAACATTTGCACAATATTCTAATTTTCTGAGTTTCACCCGTATACCTCTATTGACAAAATATTCATTGCAAAAAAATCTCCAAAAATATTTACAAAGTGTTCTCTTTGTGCTGGGCACCTCTTTTGAAGTGCACATGAAGTCTTCACCTCAACTCATGGCAAATATGTTCCAAGATATATGTTGTTATGCAAGTAACTGTTACAATTTCCCATTTCCCCTATGTATGGCAACTTTTTGGACACCCTATGTTGTGTTATTATATGTGATCTTTATGACATATTTATGCATGAACCCAACAAAGGTGAACAGTGAGGGCCAGATCTTAAGTTAACCACTCAGTGTCTTCTGTTTTTTTCTTCTTATAAGTGACAGTAGCTGCTGAGAAGAAAATATGGGACAGTCATTTGAGTGGAAAGTGGCATAAAATTCCTTCATTGAAACTTAAGACATGGAACAAAACTTGTGCTCTTTCAAATTAATTTCTGTCATCCTTGAGGCAGATAGGTGTAGGAGGCCAACAACATCTGAGATCCCCCAGATTCCCCACCTCAATTTAGAACAGGGATTCTCAACCTGTGGCCCCTGGGCCGGATGCATCCCATGGCACCATTTCATTTGCCCCCCCCACTGCCCCCCCCACCAGGAAGTGCCAAGTGGTAGAGGAAGAGCAAAATGGCTGTCCGGCCCCAGAAGCTGTCTGAGGGAGTGTGACCCTGCCCCCGGGTTTAAAATGTTGAGAACTCCTGATTTAAAAGATTTCATCTAATAAATTGCTGAGAGAAGGAGAGGAAAGAAAAAAAATAAGAATAAGGCAATAATGAATCAGAGGTTTGATCATCAAGTTGTAGGAGATGACTGTATTATGGAACAGTATATTGCAGATGTCATTTTCTTGTTCCCAAGGTCAAGTGATCATTATTATAACAGAATATAATGAGGCTGGGGGGCTTGGCTAAGATGGCCGACGAGTAACATCTTGATTCGGATGCTCGCGCTTAACAAAGTGGTAATTAATGTGTTGGAGTGAAATGGGAAACTTTTAAAGTGGCAACTTCTGTAGATAAGAATCTTGCTTGACTTTTTGGAAATTTTTGGGAACTTTTGAAGTCAGATGGTCGAAGTTCGGGAGGTTTTCCTGGGCGAGTGAGGCCTGCGACGGCAGTCGCGGCTTTTCTGCCGAGGAGCCGAGAACAGGATCAGCGAGACTGCGGAGAAGCTTTGGAGCTGGCAAGAAGTTGTTTGGCACGAAAACAGCTGCATGTAAGTGCATGAATGGAGTACTAAAGATTAAACTCAGCTGGAGATCTTGTTTAATGAGCCCGGGCTTTGAAATGGAAATGGGTGGAAGTAGATGAAAACAAGTGATTGTTTCGTTAATGGCGGTGATTCTGGAAAACGAAAGTGATCGTGTTTGGGTTTATGTTTTTTTCACACACCAGAAGGACCACGCCGTGTTTTGACGATAACAAAATGGTTTAAAAAAAATACCTGTCTGGGCTATAACATTGGAGGGTAACAGTGAATTTCCCAGCTTAAAGTGTTTGGAAAAAGTTTGCCGTTCCACAGAAGAAGAAGGGGGGCTTTTACCCAGAAGTTAAAGCAGCCGCTGGAAAATGGTGGTTTGACTTGTCCGCTTCAAGAGAAGGATTAATTGGGCTTTTTTTTGCTCCTTCACCGTGTGGATTATAAATACTTAATCTTTTTGGAAAATACTGCTTCTCACTTCTCCTGCTTTCCTGTTTGGATTTTGGGCTTTTTCTCCCTCCAGTCTCCCCTCCCTTTTTTTCTTCTTTACTTTTCGGCGGTTTGGATTTAAAGGAGAAGTTTTGTGTGACTGTTTCCTTGGAGCACTTACATTGCAGTGTGGAAGACGACTGGCTGGACTGATTGCTTTGGGGAAACGGACCCGCTGTGGATTATTATTTTCTTTTTCGCCCTTCTTTTTTTTCTCAGCTGCCTGTTGGGAATATTGGTTCCTTCTGCTCTTTTTTGTGGATTACAATATCTCTTTGGACTTCTGCTTAATATAAGTTTCCCTGTTGGACTTGTGGAACCAGGGGTTGCAGTGTTATAGGCTTATTTGTTTGACTAATTTTTACAACGATCTGCAACTTTGGGATTTTATACTATTATGGATAAAGGTACAAGAGGGAAAGCAAAGGAAGAAGATCCAGCTGTTAAGCCTAAGAAGAAGGAAAAAGTACCAATGGAGGAAGCCCCTCAGTCTTCATCCCCGCCCACAGTGCCCTTTGATCAAACCCAAATTATGGTGGAAATTGGCAAGCTGTTTCAGAAATTGGAGAAGAATGAGGATTCAAGGGTGAAAGACAGAAATGAAATGATGAAAAAGCAAGATAAGGTGGTATCATCTGTTGCAGATTTTTCAAAAAAGGTGGACTTAAGTTTGAAAAAAATTGAGGGAAATGTGCAATTGGTTCAAACCGAGGTAATTGCCATAAAAAAGGAAATAAAAGGGACTCAGGAGGTGGCGCGGGAGAATAAGCTGAAATTGGAGGAACAAGAGAGAAGGATTGATGCTGTGGAAGATATGATGAGAAAGCAGAATATTGTGATCCGTCAGGTCGTGGAACGAACTCCGGACTTGTTAAGGGAAAGAGTGGTTCAGTGGTTAAATGGTCTGAATATGGGAAAAGAATTTGTCCAGGAAGATTTTGTAAGTGTATTCCGGGTGGGCCCAAGATGAGAAAGGGTGGTTCAAAGAAATGTGTTGGTAAAATTCGCAAATTGGGCAGACAAGCTAAAAGTAATGGCCCATTTGAAACGCGCTGGTCCTGATGCTTTGAAATTGGATGGCTCTGACGTAGAAGTTTACAATGATATTTCGTTGAAAGAAAGAACCTGGAGGTATAAGATGAGGCCTGTAACCAAATTATTGATGAGTAAAAATATAAGGTACAACTGGAGATTTCCGCAGCAACTGCACTTTTTTATGATAAAAGAATGCAGGTAATAGATGAAGGGACCAATCCATTGGAGTATTTGAGCTTGTTGGAACTGGTAAAAGTAGATTCGGAAGAATGGATAAATCTTAAGAAGGAATTGATGGAATCGGGAGCATTGGGGAGGGAATACGGGAGGGAGGAGGCTGGTGGGGCAACAGGTGGAACACCGCAGCGAAGGGAGGAGGAGGAGGAGCTGTCGTTGATCATGGTGGAGGAGGAGACAAGTAAGGAGTAATGAGAATCAGATTATAACAATTTAAAGCATTTAATCGATATAGAATGGTGAATAGCATGGAGCACCGGTAGGAAGGCACATCTTGCATGTCCCCCCTCTCCACTCTTTGGTTGTCAAAGGCGGCTTTTTTGGTAAGAAAGTGGGGAGAGAGATAGTGTGTGTTCTATGTAGTTTTGTATGTCATAGGGGTAAGGGGTGGTTGGTGGCACGCCCGATGGAGAGTTTAGAGCTTGGAAAGGAAGTAGGTTATGGGAAGTATTAAAATAATATCATGGAATGTGAAGGGTACAGGTTCTGTTCTTAAGAAATGTAGACTGGAATTGGCGCTGAAGAAAGATAGACCAGATATTTTGTTTTTACAGGAAACCCATCAGAAGTCAAAAGACACGAATAGACTTTTTTTAGGATGGATGCAACATTATGAGATGGCGTTTGGAACATCAAAAGCAAGAGGGGTGGCAATCATGATTTCTAAAAAATTAGGATTTGAGATTACAAAAAGGGTTGTTGACCAAGAGGGTAGATATTTGATAGTAAGAGGAAAATTGGAGGATGAGGAAATCATGTTGGTAAATATTTATGCTCCAAATGATCATCAAGCGGAGTTCCTTGAAAAAATTCAGAAAATAGTGGAATTAGAGAATGTTGCAAAAACTATCGTGGCTGGAGACTTTAACTTGATAAGGTCAGGGTTAGATTGTACAAATATATCAAGAAGTGGAATTGGCTTGAAAGGGAAGGTTTTGGATAAATGGATGGATGTTATGGGTTTGAAGGATTCTTGGAGAGAGTATAAGGGTTCTGAAAGGGCATATTCTTTTTTTTCACATGTTCATGGGACCTACTCAAGAATAGACTATGTTATTCTTACCGAAAATTTGATTAAAGACATAGAAGGAATGGAAATTGGGATTATCAAGGAATCAGATCATGCTAAAGTATATTTGGAATTGAAAGTACAAAAAGATACTCAAAGAGTTAGAAATTGAAGGTATGATCCTTTTTTGTTTAAAGATCAGAAATGTAAAGAGCAGATTATGGGAAGATGGAAAGAAAGTTGGCAGTGGAACGATAATAATGAGGTTAATTTTAATGTGGTATGGGATACCATGAAGTCGGTTTTTAGAGGGGAAAGTATAAAATTGGCAAGTTTTAAATATAAAAAATATAAAGCAGAACAGATAGAAAAAGAAAGATAAATAAAACAATTACAGGAGGATCATGCGAAAAGTAAAGATAAAATTTTTTTTACGAAATTACAAAGGCTTAAAGCGGAACTAATGGGTAAGGATATTGATAAAGTTAAACGAGATTTGATTTATTTAAATAGAGAATATTTTGAATTTAGTAATAGAAGTTCAAAAATATTAGCAAGAGCAGCTAAGGCTAAAAGGGAAAAAAGAGAAATAGGGGTATTGGTTGATAAGCAAGGTTCAAGGTGTAATAAGAACGGAGATAAATGTAAAATTGTCAGGGAATTTTATCAGCTATTATATGCAAAAAAGGAAGTAGACCTGGAGAAGCTTAAAAAGATATTGGAGAGACAGTTAGGGAATGGAATAAAACAAGAACATAGGGAGAAAATGGAGGAAATGATTAATGATAAAGAGGTTAAGGAGGTGATTAGTGGGTTGAAGACGGGGAAAGCTCCGGGGGATGATGGATTATCGACAGAGTTTTACAAAGAATTTAAGGAGGTAGTGGTTCCAAAATTGGTGAAGCTATATAATTATATCTTAGATGGAGGATCAACTCCGACTTCATGGTATAATACCATAATCGTTCTACTGCCAAAGCCTGGCAAGAATCTCGAAAGAGTGGAATCGTACAGACCAATTTCACTTATAAATCAGGATGCTAAGATCTTCACAGCAATATTGGCTAATCGATTAAACAGTTTTATGGGGGCATACATAAATGTAGATCAAGTTGGGTTCCTAAAAGGCATATGGCGGATTTGACTAGAAGGGTATTAGATTTAATTGATAACGTTAACCAAACTAAGGAAAAGGTGGGTTTATTATCATTAGATATTTTTAAGGCATTCGACTCATTACAGTGCTTCAATTAAAGAAATAGTTAAAAAATATGGGTTTGGGGATAGATTCAATAGGGTAATAGATTTATTATATCAAAAAGGGAATGCTAGGGTTAGAGTAAATGAGGAGCTTACTGATGTGGTAAATTTAGAGGCTGGTACTAGGCAGGGCTGTCCATTATCTCCTATCTTATTTATTATGGCAATGGAGATTCTAGCTAAAAATATAAGGGATGATTTAAATATAGAAGGGATTATGGGTAACAAAGTGAACATGTATGCGGATGATACATTGCTTATGGTGAAACACCCGGAGCTGGTAATGGACAGGATCAAAGATCACTTACAGGTATTTGAAGCTATAACTGGATTAATGATAAATTGGGATAAATCAGAATTGATGTTGTGTAACTTGGGAGCAAGTGAGATGGGTAGGAATGTGGAGACACTTAATATACAAATTAAAGATAAACTGAAGTATTTGGGGATAATTATCTCAAATAAATCAGAAGAACTTAAACGATTGAACTATGACAGTTTGAGAATGGAATTTAAGAATAAAATACAAGAGTTTCAGAAGTTGAAGCTGTCATGGTTCGGAAGGATCGCTATTTGTAAAATGATATTGTTGCCAAAGATTAATTTTTTATTTGATGCATTAGCGATCCATCTGAAGGAGAAGGAAATTAATGAGTTTCAAAAGATGTTCAATGGCTTTTGTAATGGTGGTAAAAAATCTAGACTTCAAAAGAAACTATGGTACTTGTCTCAGAAAAAAGGGGGTTTGGGTATGCCAAATTTGTTAGCATACTATCGAGCATTTCAAATCAAGAATGTTGTGAAGATCTTGGCAAGAGAAAAGACAATTTGGGAGCAACTGGAGATGAAAGAATATAGAGACATTGGTAGTATGATTTTCTTGGGAACAAAGGACAAGGTGAAAAGGTCAAATAATATTATGATGAGAGGTCTCATGGAAGTGTGGAAGAAAGTAAAGAAAGATATAGTCCCAAATCTCTCTCCAATTTTGGAATTGACAGATATGGGGTGTTTCCCAATAAAAATAGATAAGGAAAAAATGGAAATATTGGATAAAAATGGGGTGCTTTTATTGAAGGATTGGTTAAAAGTGTGTGATGATGATACTAAGAGGAAAAAAATATTTGAGAAGCTAAATTTGGATTGGTTTCAGAAATTGAAGGCGGATAACTGGAATAAAAAATATAAAAGAGAAGCAGGGTTAGATAGAAATAAGACGGAATTTGAGGATTTGGTAATAAAGATCAGAAAAGGGGAAAGAGGCATTAAGGGTCTTGTAAGCAAACTTTATATTATATTGAACGAGGGTAATGATCCACAGGAAGACTTGAAGCGGAAGTGGGAACAAAATTTGAATATAAAAATTGGGGAGGTTGAATGGAGAAATAAATGGAAAAAGAGGATTATGAGAACAATGTCTGTAAGAATTAAAGAACATAATTTTAAAATGTTGTGGCAATGGTACTTGACACCACTAAAGCTTTATCAGATGGATAATAAAAGAGATAAGTTATGTTGGAGATGTAAAGAAACAGATGGAACATATGAACACATGTGGTGGAGTTGTAAAAAAATAAGGGATTTTTGGGGAAGAATAGAAGGGGAGTTTGGTGAAATATTGGGTAAAAAGGTCAAGTTGGTGTCGGGTACCATTCTTTTAACAAATGTGGAAGGTTTGAGTTTGAATAAGGAGGAAAAAGAATTATTGGAAATTGTATTGACCACAGGTAGACAATGTATAGCTAGAAATTGGAAACATGATGTAGATATACAGATCGGAGAATGGTACAAGGAAATGTGGAGCCTAGCATTGAATGACAAATTGACATGGGAGATTAAAGTGAAACGAGATAATTTAAAAGAGAATAGGTTTTGGAATATATGGAAACCGTTTGTGGATCATTCTCTTATGGTAAATGACAGTTCAGGACCTGCACCATCGCAAAGAGGTTTTTGGAGTTGAAATAGCAACTAAACTGTCCGGGCATTGTATATATTCACAGGGTGATTTGTAATTATTAAAAAATTATTATAGAGGTAGCTTAGAAAACTTTTATTGTTTGATTGAATAATATTTTACATTGTGGTATCTAATATTGTGGTTAAATGGTAAACAATCAGTATAAGTACTGTTATGTGCTAGCCTCTATGAATGTGAGTTAATATTGTATTGAGGTTATCTTTGAGGTATTACTGTATTGTAATGTTATTGTTTTCTTTTTTTTCTGTATGTCTGTTTAAAAAATTTAATAAAAATCAATTTAAAAAAAAGAATATAATGAGGCTTAGATGAAGCCCTGGAAGATTGTTCTTCTGCACTTAGTTCAAAATAGATAAATGCCTAATTCACTGAAGTCAACGTGCATTAACTAGAAGATGGCATTAAGGAAGACAAAGAGACCAGGAGGGCATTCAACAGCTGGCAAGGCATTTGTCTGTAGTCTCTGCCAAAGAGCCAGATGCTTCAGTCAGACAAATGCAGCTAGAACTTGGCCTGCAAATTCTGTAATTGCTATTTACAGTAGAAGATTAGGTGGCTAGATTCTAATTTAAGAAACGTTATCTCAGGTCTGCATTGTCACCAGTTTGGATAAGAGATTTGATAAAATGCCCTTATCAAGAGAAGGAGAGAGGGAGAAAATGTTAACAATATTATGGGAATTTTATAAAATTATACCACCAAGGGTCTTTAAGTCTTTGGTAACTTCAATGAACAGTACATCTACCTTGACCTTAGAAGCAGCAAAGGCACAACCACCACCTTTTAGCTTTAAAGAAGTGATCTGGAGTTTGCAAGCTTCCAGAAGCTTCTCTGGACAATTCTCTTCCATAGGCAGTTTAGTGGAGAAACTGATTTTCTTATATTTTGACTGTATATTTTCTCTCTCTTTTTAATTTTAGTTTGATTTTCATCTGGTTTATCAGATGCTGGATTATTTAGTTTACTGTTTATGTTATACAATAAAGGTTTCCCTTGCTTGAAAGCCAGTCATATCTGACTCTAGGGTGCAGTGCTCATCTCTGTTTTAAACCCAAAGAACCAGCACTGTCTGCTTCTGCAGACGTTTCTGTGGTCATGTGGCAGGCTTGACTAGTCACCAGTGTGCACAGAGCGCTGTTACCTTCCCACGGAAGTGGTCCCTATTCATCTACTTGCAATTTCTTGCTTTCAAACGGCTAGGTTGGCAGGAGCTGGGACCAAGATGGGAGCTCATTCCATCCTGCAGTACTCGGGAATCGAACTGCTGACCTTCCAACTCCCAGTCAGCGACTTAGCCACTTGAGCCACATACAATAGTGTGTGTTTTTCTTTTCCATTTTCTTATGCTTTTATATCACAGTATAGTGGCTGGATAACTATGTGATTTGCATATATTTTGATTCTTTACAGTGCATCCTAGGAGAAGAGCCAGCCTATGTAGCCTTGAAGCAAGATGTCCAGTCCCAGGGTATCCTCTAAAGAAGGGTGAATGGCGAACCAGTTCTGAATACTCTATACCTAGAAAACCCTGGAAAGGATCGAATTACTTTAATCTCAGTTACTATTGTCTGCATTCTGAATTCCAGCCTCAAAAATTTGCATTGCACAGACAATAGCCATGCAGTCTGATCTGCGATTGACATCTCCAATACTAATATAAACTAGAGGTAATTTTCTCTCAGTACTGATGGCAATAGCAAATTAAATCATATTAATGTTTGGAATCTCTTTGAGCCTCCCCCCGGTAAAATATCATATAGTAACAATAATACTATTATTGACAGTGGTCAGTGATGCATTGATTTACTCATGATCCTTCCATGATTCTTTTTTGTAATTCATGACTGAGAACGTATTCTAACCTAAAACATAAATATTAAAAAGAGGAACTTTCACAAATGACAGCTTGCTAATGTAGTGTGCTTTTTTCTGAGGAGAGAAATATAGGAAGCTGCCTTATACCAGGGTCAGACTATTTATCCATCTAGCCTTCCTAGCCAGAAATAGAAAACATATCTTTTTTTTTTTACTGCCAGTTCCAGTTTACCTCAGACACACAAAAAGGCAGATTGGTTCACAATTTCATTTACACTGGCCATCATAGAAGTGCCTCAGAGGTATACAGGGCCCACCAACATCCAACCATAACTCAGAGACGAATATCAGAGCATTGTATATCTGGACAACTGTTCAGTCTCTGTTACATGAAATAATTTTGGGGATTTGTTATGTATGTTAACTGTGTTTTCTGACAGAAAATGTATCTTTTCTCATGTATCTATTCTTACGCAAATAAGTGGATCGAAAAATGTGCACACTCTGTTAGCCAATTGGCTTGTTGTATTATTGTTACTGTTACTGTTTATAGTGTATATAAGTCTGAGTTTTGCCCCATCCAAATTGTGTTCAAACCCCACTATTAAAGAGCTGAATTTCACTACTTCATACGTCTGCTTCTTCATTCCTTGAACACTAAAGGATTGATATCAATGAAAGAAATTTCAGGGTAAATGAAGTCTAGATGTATATATCCTGCAACACCAGGATACTTAATAAATAAAGTGTGAGCTTATTAGGGGAGTCAAGCCTTAATTTTTAGTGATGGGGAGGGGGTAGCAAGGTTACTATTTTGGATTATTGTTTCCAGAATTCCTAAGCCAAATTGGTCAGTGGCCAGTTGGTTGGGCTGGGAAGGAAATGCTTAAAATAAAGAGGAACTTGAAATATTCACTTGAGAATGCTTTTCAGAACACTTGAGGGGGATATTTGAAAAAGAGAAGGGAAGAGAATATTAATGCATTCCACATATATTGAAAGCTTATAAACTAGTACCTGTGTTTTTGGAGAGAGGCTGTTATTATATAAGACTTTGACTTAAGCATGAAGCATGAGATATCCTTAGAAATTAGAAAATCATTGCATTGAAAAAATAGAAGTCAAAATTGCTCTTTTACAGTGATTTGCAAAAATAAAAACAATGCCTCTCAGGCCGTGATTTCATGATCAAATACTGCAGGATTTGCTGCAGGCGTAAAGTTGATAAATTCACATTTTCTTTAAATGATTACAAAACACAAATCCAACCCATTTTGTTTCAATTTGGATTTTATTCTTTGCTTTTTTCAAACTGGAACAATTCAAACAGAGTTTTCTCTGTGTGAACAGTTGATTTCTTTTCTGGAAGAATGGGAGGGCATGACTGTCAGGGACTACGTTTTATAGCACCAAGGCTGGCATAGCCTGGAAATTTTTACCTTTGGCCTTGACAAGGTCTACCATGGCTAGGAGAGGATTTTCTGCTTTGGCAGACTAAGTTTTGAACTGCACGGACCTCTCTGCTCCCAGAATTAAACTGGTTAATAAAATGGCAATTCTGGACCTTGGAGGTATCCAATTTCCTAGATAGCCCATCTAATGCCACCCCTCCCTTTGATGACACTTGGCAGAGATCAGCTAGCCTTCAGGGTGGAGGGGAGTTACTTCACCAAAACGAGAGTCCTGCGATCCAGATAACACTCCTTGCAGGGAAATGAAACACTCAAGGCCATTCTTCCATCTTCTTCCAACCCCTCCGTTAGAGACCTTTGAATAATAGCCCTTTGATGTCCTATAAGCTGCCCCCTGGAAATTCCCCTTTCTTCACTTTGAGGAGAAAAAAGGATGCTACTATTTAGCAGCATTTATTGTTACAAACATGAAGTAAATAAAGTATGCAGATAAAACATTTGAAAGAAACGAAATAAAATACTGTACTTAACATAAAAGAAATAGAAATCTCTAAGCTAAATAAGTAAAAAGCGGGCATCTTCATGCCCCCATGAATGTTCAACTTGAGGTCTCCCATTCAGGGCATAGTGAAAGGAAAAATGGGCAGGGGTTCCCCTTAAATTGGGGAGACTGTTGGCAAGATGTAAAATCCCGGGGTTTTTATATGTTTTTACCCACTCACACCTCCCCTTAGAAAATTCCCCAAATGTGATGTTTGGGGACATCTGGCCTGGACATCTGGCCATGTAGCTGGACCTGCACCTGTAAGCTATATGCAGTGTTTATCTTAGATTCCATCTCGATGGGATCTTCATGAGATAGATCAAAATGTCAGATTCTCAGACTAAGTTTCCTTGAACTGGTGACTGTGAGTGTGTGAGCTGGTATGCTAACTAGCACACATGGGGTTTACAACAATCTACTTGATTGACAAGGCATCTTAACTCTAATTGGCTACACATCCTACTACAACACATAGTAAATGAAAAGAATAAATGGCATCCTTTGAATGACCATTACAATTACTATGGGTGGTATTTTGGTAATGTTCTAAGCTGGGAATGATGTTTTGACAGTTGGAACACCCATTTCTATGATCTTAGTTTTCTCAGGTTTTTTTAATTTGTAAACAAACTACTCAATTTAGTAATAGATCACCTTATCACAACATTGATATGTTAGTTTACTGCTAGATCACTTTTCCATGGATCAAAGGAAAAACAGATAAAAATCTATATGGAATAGAAACAACCAGATAATTCTATGGTATGTGTTTATACATTATGGAGAACTTTGGAAAACTGCCCCTTTTCACTTGCACCATGCAACATTTTAAACGGCCCACTGACATTACGATGTATGATCAAAAGAGAACTGGGGATCAGCAGAGAGCAGGCTCAAAGGAAGGGGGTCTGTGATGCATGGAAACTAGCATTGAAACAGTCCGCAGTCTCAGTATGATTATCTAATTCTAACAGAAGTGTAAAACAGGCTGCAAATCAAGTAAAACAGGCTTGACAGTGAAGCTGCCTTAGTCTTATTACCTGCTAATTTCTAGTGGAGTTTATATTCCTAATTGTTACTCTTTGCTATCTGGGTGAGTTTGTGGTCAATATTGGAATTTTTGAAATGTAGTGCATTTTAGAGTAAATATTTCTATTTATATCTCGCGTCTCTCTAGTCTTTCCAAGTACTGGATGTACCAAGATTATTTAAATACTTTATGCTTATAAGAATATGTTAATTTATTTTAACTGGTTAGGTCATCTATTTATTTATTTGCTTATTTCTTGCATTCCACTTTGCATATGTTCCCTAATCCTTAATGGCCAATATTCTCTTCTACTTTGGGTCTTCTTGTGGAGAAAGGGCATATAAATATTTTAAATAAATAAACAAATATTTACAGTGCAGAACTTCCAATCAGATGAGCTCTGCAATGACTGCCGCACCATTTTCTGCAGTCGGAGGCCACATGTGTTAGTACAGAATTCACATATGAAATTAAGAAGTTGAAATCCTGTTGTTTAGTGTAGTAAATTGCACTAGAACAGTACAGGGGCTCAAGTGGCTAAAATGCTGACTGGGAGGTGGAAGGTCACCAGTTCGATTCCTGAGTACTGCATGACAGAATGAGCTCCCGTCTTTGTCCCAGCTCCTGCCATCCTAGCAGTTCGAAAGCAAGAAATTGTAGTAGATAAATAGGGACCACTTCAGTGGGAAGGTAACAGAATTCCGTGTACTCCGGTGTCTAGTCATGCCTGCCACATGACCACAGAAATGTCTGCAGAAGCAGACAGTGCTAGCTCTTCGGCTTTGAAACAGAGATGAGCACTGAACCCTAGAGTTGGATACAACTGGCTGTCGAGCAAGGGAAACCTTTACCTTTACTAGGCCCATTGGATTAATTAATTTAGTGAATCAACTCCTCCATAGGTTCCACTAAATCATATGGGCCTACTATATCAGAATCCAAGGCAAACACTAAAGTGAGACAGTTGGAATCAGTTCTCTGGCCCTATGTTCTCAACCAAAGTAAATTCCCCCCTCCCCCCCCCCCCCCCAGGATTCATGGCTGAGCATTTTGTAATGTCTCTGCAATGTGTTTTGTGTGATACAGCAAGAGTCAAATACATGGAGCCCATTTCTCCTTTTCAAGGGGTATGGTCTCATTTTTCCTTGCCTCATCCAACATAAGCATGGAGAATTGCATGTTTCAGCTAGATATACACATAGAGTAGTTACCGAATGAACACTGATAATTTATTTTCATAATATCATTTTTCTTTTATCAGTATTCTAAAGAATAAGTAAAATTAATGTTTTTCCCAAAACTATTCCTTATCATACCTAAACACCATTTTGTATTAATCTGGTTTATATAGTACATGGCATCTATTTACCCATCTATGTAATTTATCTAACTCCTCCTGCAGGTTTCTTATACTATAGTGCCTTTTTTGCTGCTGAGCCTAGGCTAACTCAAGTAAATATTTCTTGGCAATCTTTAAAAAACAGTTGTTCATTTTCTTTGTCAACATGATTAGAACAAAATTTGAGAAGTAAACAGTAGCTTCCACAGTGTTTTGTACAACAATGTACTGAACTATTGCAGAATAATTTTTTTGAGATTAGTTTATCTTTGAAACCTAATAGATATTGAATGCCATAAACCAGCTGTTTCTTCTTCAGCATAATTTTTCAACATATAATTGCTCTCTAGTGTAAAATCCACAGGAAATATATTGTCACAATAACTTAACTTCAATATCGGAATCCAAGGCAAACCTTTCAATATCACTGTAATCCAAATATACACACCAACCACTGTTGCAGATGAATCCACAGTTGACCAATTCTATGAGGACCTACAACACCTCATAGAACAGACACCATGAAATGATGTCCTCATTATCATGGAAGATTGGGATGCCAAAGTAGGAAATCAAAAAGTAAATGGAATGACAGGCAAGTTTGGTCTTAGAGCACAGAATGAAGCAGGGCAAAGACTAATAGAGTTCTGCCAAGAGATCGCATTGGTCATAGCAAACACCCTCTTCCAGCAACACAAGAGGCAAATTTACACATGGACATTACCAGATGGCCAACATCAAAACCAGATTGATTACATACTCTGCAGCCAAGGATGAAGTACCTCCATACAGTCAGCAAAAATGAAACCTGGAGCAGACTGTTGCTCAGATCATAATCTAGTGATTGCAAAATTCAGGCTTAGACTAAAGAAAACAGGGAGAACAATTAAGACAGAAAGGTATGACCTAGACAACATCCCTAAAAAATACAAGGTGGAGGTGTGGAACAGATTTAATGACAGAGTGCCAGAAGAATGATGGACAGAGGTGTGGGACATTATATAGGAGGCAGCAAGGAAAACCATATCAAAAGAAAAGAAGCGTAAAAAAGCAAAGTGGTTGTCTGATGAGGCTCTTAAAATAGCAGAGAAAAGAAGGAAATGCAAAAGGCAAAGGAGAAAGAAAAAATTCAATCAATTGAATACAAATTCCAAAGACAAGCAAGGAGAGATAAGGAAACCTACCTAAATGAACAGTGCAAAGAAATAGAGGAAAACAACAGAAGGGGTAGGACTAGAGATCTTTTTTTAAAAAAATTGGGGAAATCAAGGGAATGTTTAAAGCAAAAATGAACATAAGGGAAAAATGGCAAGGAGTTAGCTGATGCAGAAGAGATTAAGAAAAGATGGAAAGAGTACACAGAGGAACTCTACATAAAGGACCTCAACACGCCTGATAATCACAATGATGAGAACATTGAACTTGAGCCAGACATCTTAGAGAGTGAAGTCAGAAAGCCTCTAAAAAGCACTGCAAACATCAAAGCCAGTAGAGATGATGGTATCCCAGCTGAATTTTTCAAAACCCTAAAAGATGGTGGAATCAAATTATTGCATTCTATATGCCAGAAGATTTGGAAAAGACAACAATGGCCACAGGATTGGAAAAGATCTGTATATGTTCCAATTCCAAAAAAGGGTAATACCAAAGAATGTTCAAATTATCAAACAATTGCACTCATCCCACATGCTAGCAAGGTTATGCTCAAGATAATACAGGATAGATTTCAGCAGCACATGGAGAGAGAATTACCAGAAGTGCAGGCTGGGTTCCAAAGAGGCAGAGGAACTAGAGACCACATTTCCAACATATGTTGACTCATAGAGAAAACAAAGGAATATCAGAAACAAGTCTACTTCTGTTTCATTGACTAGACCAAGGCCTTTGACTGTGTGGACCACAACAAAATGTAGAAAGTAATTAAAGAGATGGGAATACTAAAACACCTTATATGCCTCCTGAGAAATCTGTACATGAGTCAAGAAGCAACAGTTAGGACAGAATATGGAATGATGGAGTGGTTTGGAATAGGAAAAGGAGTAAGACAAGGATGCATTTTGTCACCCTGCTTATTCAACTTATACACAGAGCACATAATGCACAGTGCAGGGTTGGACAATTCACAAGTTGGGATCAAAATTGCTGGGAGAAACATCAACAATTTGAGATATGCAGATGATACCACTGTTGTGTATCAAGGCACATTGCAAAGTGGCGCAGGCAGCACCTTGCAAAGGGAAAATGGCGGTTTCCCGCCATCTAAATTAGGAGCCTAAAGTGGTGCAAAAACCCCCGCACAGGGCACACCCATTATGCTAATCCAAGCCCTCTGATTGGTTACAGTTTTGGATCCTGTTCCTCATTGGTTAATTACATATATACTCAGTTATGATTGGTTGGTTAAGGTTGTCCAGCGGGTCGCTACTTTGTACTTTGTATATAAACCCCATGAGTCAACAAGGGTGTGGCCAGACCAGATCTATACTACCCACTCCATACAGGTAAGTAGCCAGCGACGGCTAGGCCTGGGTCTCTTCCACTATGCTACCACTTCTATAGTAGCTAGGTATTGCCTTATTCCTTGGCACACTCTGGAGGGACTGATTTCATTGGGACTGTATAGCCATCTCTGTGTCCGGAGTGTCTTGTAAGCTTATCACATAAAGACTGTTGAATAAAGACTTGCTGCTGTTTTGTTCATCATTGTCTGGACTGTTGCTTGCAAGGGCCGGACATAACAACCACCCTAATGGGAGAATATGAGGAAGACCTAAAGAAGCTCCTGCTTAGGTTGAAAGATGAGAGTGCAAAAGCTGGCTTGAGACTCAACATCAAGAAAACCAAGATAATGGCAACAGGCCATAGCTGTCCCTGGGAAATAGATGGGGAAGAAGTAGAAGCAGTGACATATTGTTATGTATGTATGTATGCATGTTCATTATACTGTAAAGGCAAGAATGTAACCACTCCAGATACAAAACGATACCAGCTGTAAAGGAACGCGAGCAGACAGCCCATAGAGGGCAGCTGCGAGCGTTCAGCCTCACATGATTCACATTGCGCAATCACGGACAGCCGCGGGAAAACCTTCCCCGCATTCAGCAGCTGAAGAAAGAGGCGTGCCTGGGCGAGGCCACGCCGGTAGCAGCCAATGAGCTACCGTGCTACAAGATTCAAATGTAGAGAGCTACTGTATTTATTGAGATGTATCACCGCCATTACCTCATGCTTCACTGGAACCTCATGCAATAAACCTGTGTTAAACCAACCCTTCGGTTGTCCGGTTGTCTTTGGTCCCATACACTAAATTGGCGACGAAGGTGGGATATGGCTGCCCACGGGACCAAGACATGCGCCGGCTACGAGATCAAGAAGCCGGGAGACTTGGAGCTGTTCGAGATAGACTTCAACGCAGCGCTGGTGGAGCTCGAAGTCTCCGATGAGGCCAAAAAGAGGGCCATTTTCGTCCGCATGCTCGGACACGAGACCAAGAGGACCTTGGTGGACCTGATCGCGCCGAGGAAGGTGGGCGACTTCAAAGCTACGGAGCTCCTGGCAGCGTTGCGCGCCCATCTCCGGCCAGCAATAGCGATGTTCCCCGCTCGGAGCGTGTTCTGGAGGCGAGTCCAGGCACCCGGGGAATCGGTCGAGGAGTTCGCCGCGGCCCTGCGGTTGGCCGCCGGCCCATGCAAGTGGGAGCTCCCCGACATCACCCTCCGGGACTGCCTGCTCTGCGGTCTGAGGGACACAGAGACTCAGCGTGCGCTGATGAAAAGGGAGCCGCCTCCCACGTGGCAACAAGTCCTCGACACGGCACAGGCCGCGGAGGCCACTACTGCCGGGGTGCACGAGCTTCAGGACTGGCGCCCGAAGCCCGCAAAGGCAGAGAGCTCGGTGCGAGCGGCCCGGCGAGTTTCGGACTCGTCTGCGGAGAGCGGTGACGACGAGGACGTCCGGAGGGTCCAGAGAGAGGGCCGGCGCTGCGACGGCTGCGGCGCCGCCCACGCCCGCGCCAAATGCCCGTTCCGCAAGGCCGAGTGCCACAACTGCGGCCGGCGCGGACACATCGCCAAGGTCTGCCGGAAACGGCGCGAGGCCACCAGGAGTTCTCCAGACCACTCGGCGAGGCAGGACCGCACCACGAGGCAGGACCACACCACGAGGCCAAAGGACGGCACCCGGACCACGAGGACGCGGGACGGAGTAGGGCGCATCTCTGACGACAGCGAGGACGACGCGCCGGTCTGCAGCGTTTCCACGGAGCACCCCCGTTACTTCGTTGAGGTAGTAATACAAGGGGCCCCTGTTAGAATGGAGGTGGACTCGGGTTCTTCATACTCCATTATTTCCCAGGGGGAGTTCATGAAAATCGCCCCCCGCGTGCGGCCCAAGCTCAAGGCGTTGAGGGCCACACTGAAGGACGTGCAAGGGAACCGCATCCCAGTGTTGGGGGTTGGGAAGTTCTGGGTCCAGTTTAAAAAGCACACCGCAACGCTTCCCCTAGTCGTCCTCAAGGGAGGTAAATGCAGCCTCCTCGGGACTCAATGGTTCCAGCCCCTGGGGTTGTTCATTGGGGGGTACACGCCGTGGAAGCACACCCCGCCGGGACTGATCCAATACAGAGCGTGTGCGACGCGCACCCCGAGGTTTTTAAAAAGGGGCTCGGGAAATTCAAGGGCCCCCCAGTGACTTTCGACCTGGACCCTGGAGTACGTCCAATCAGACTTAAACCGCGCAGAGTGCCCTTCGCGCTAAAGGACAAAATAGAGGCGGAGTTGGACACATTGGTGGGCCAGGGGATTCTTGTTCCTGTTGATTCTGCGGAGTGGGAAACTCCAATTGTAACAGCGCTCAAGGCCAACAGGGAGGTCCGCATAAGCGCTGAGTACAAGTGCACCATCAATAAGGCGATCCGCCCTAATGCGTATCCGGTGCCGGTAGTCAGCCACTTGTTGGCCAGGTTACACGGGGGGAGGTGCTTCGCTAAACTCGACCTGGCCCAAGCCTACCAGCAACTCCCGGTGACCCCCGCCGCAGCTGCTGCGCAGACCATAGTCACCCACAAAGGGGCGTTCCAGGTATCGCGCCTACAATTCGGCGTGAATTCGGCGCCCGGGATCTTCCAGTCACTTGTGGAACGCCTCCTGAAGGGGTTAGAGGGGGTATTACCCTACTTTGATGACATATTGATTACAGGGGGGAGCCGGGCCGAATTAGCAACTAGGTTGGGAAAGGTCCTGACAATATTCGAAAAGGCGGGGTTGCGGTTGCGGAAAGACAAATGCGTCTTCTTCGCTACAGAGGTTGAGTTCCTAGGGTTCCGTGTCACTCCCGAGGGAATAAGACCAGCCCAATCCAAGGTAGCCGCCATCAAGAAGGCCCCTCGCCCCACATCCAAGCCCGAGTTGCAGTCGTTCCTCGGACTGCTCAACTTCTACCACTCCTTCCTCCCGCGGAAGGCAGCCGTGGCAGAACCGCTACACAAACTGTTAAAGAAGGACGAGGCATGGAAGTGGGGCGACGACCAGGAGAAGGCTTTCAATGACCTGAAGCGACTCCTGGCATCAGATGCCGTACTGACCCACTTCAATCCCAAACGCCCAGTGGTCCTGATATGCGATGCATCCCCGGTGGGGGTGGGGGCGGTGTTATGCCACGTGCTGGAGAACGGTAGGGAGGCCCCGATAGCGTTCTACTCCAGGTCCTTGTCCCAAGCAGAGAGGAACTATGCTCAGACAGACAGAGAAGCACTAGCAATAATTGCGGGGACCAAGAAATTTCATGATTTTGTGTACGGCCGCCCCTTCACCATAGTGACGGACCATAAGCCTTTGTTAGGCATTTTCACCGCAGATAAGCCCACACCCCAAATCCTGTCCCCGAGAATGCTCAGGTGGGCCATTTTTCTCAACGCGTATCAGCACGCGTTGGTGTACCGGCCCGGGAGGGAGATCAGCCATGCCGACGCCCTGTCGAGGTCCCCCATCCCCCGGGATTGCTGCCACGTGGACAAAGTAGAGAGGGACCATCAGGTCTTAATGATAGAGGTTCTAGACTCCCCTCCAGTAGTACCGGCCGACATCGCCAAAGCGACGGGCAAGGACAAAACGCTGGCCACAGTCTGCTCCTGGGTACAGAAAGGGTGGCCCGTGTCTTCCCCAGCAGCGGAATTCGACACATTTTTCAAAAAGAAACTAGAGTTGTCCCTAGAAAGGGGTTGCCTTTTGTGGGGACAGCGGGTAGTAATCCCCACGCCTCTCCGGCCGAGGGTGCTTAAACTGCTGCACGTCAGCCACCCGGGGATCGTCCGCTCAAAGGCGCTGGCCCGCAGTTACTTTTGGTGGCCCCAGCTAGACGCCGACATCGAACACATGGTCGGCACTTGCGAAGCGTGCCAAAGCTCAAGGCCAGAAGAGGCTCGCTCGCCACCTAGGGAGTGGGACACGGCAAGGGGGCCTTGGTCCCGGCTACATGTAGACTTTGCTGGCCCGTTCAGGGGAACGCTTTTCCTCCTCGTGGTGGACGCGTTCTCCAAGTGGTTGGAGGTCATTCCAGTCCCAAGCACCTCCTCGGCCACAACAATCAAACAGTTAAGGAGGGTCTTCTCCACGTTCGGTTTACCCGACACCCTCGTCAGCGATAACGCCAGCTGTTTCACGTCCGCCGAGTTCGGGGCATTCTTGGAGCACAACGCCATTCGGCACGTCACCTCTGCCCCCTTTCACCCGGCCACCAACGGCCAAGTAGAGCGCCTCGTGCGCACCACGAAAGACGCGCTACTGCGCATGGGGCCCGGAGACCTCGACCTGAAATTGTGCCAATTCCTGCTAAGATACAGGGTCACCCCACTAGCGTCAGGGTACTCCCCCGCAGAGCTGTTGATGCGCAGGAAGCTGGCCACGGGAATCTCCAAGCTAGACCCCACGAGAGTAGAGGACAAGGGGCGGAACATAGGGGTGGAACCCTCAAAGAGTTTCAGCGTAGGCGCCCCGGTGCATTGCAGGAACTACGCCAGCGCGGGGCCAGCCTGGGTGCCAGGCACCGTAGTAGAACAAACCGGCCCCGTCTCATACCGCGTAGAAACCAGTACAGGCTTCCTGTGGAGGCGACACGTGGACCAACTCAGGCGCAGGGTCCCCGGAGAGCAGGACGGAGACGAGAATAGCATCGAATCAGCGTTAGGGTACTCCCCCACCCGCTTAACCCAAGGGGGAGGAAAAGGGGAGCATGGGTCCCCACCAAGGGGGGAGGAAAGGGAATCGATCCACAGAAATCTTTTGCGGGGGTCCCCGAAGAAATGGAAGAGCCCCGACCACACACATACCCCGCGGGAGTTTCCCCGAAACACAGATGCCCATAGAAGTTTAGACGTTGATTTGCAGTACCAGGGGGAGTTAGCGGAGCGGTCCCCCACCCGTCCTAGCGAAAAGAGGGGTTTCAGTTCAGCCCCTAGTACCTCCAGTCCCAGTAGCCCCTGTGAGTTAGAATGCGATATAGCGCCACTTTCCCGGAGACCGACACCCCCAAGACGGGAGGCATCAGCGAGTCCGCCCACCACAGTCTCAAGGTCCCCCGAGCAGGGATCAGAAGGTAGCCGAACCGCAAGGGCAACCTCATCGGTTCCGCGGTTCACAATAGGTGGATCCCCGGGGTCAGAGAGCAACAGGCAGGGGTTCACCTCCCAACTATTCATTCCTTTCCCATCCCCGGGCGCGAGGCAGGCACGGACGCCCCACGGAGCCACTAACGAATCCCCGTTTCCCGTTGCAGGACAAGCACCCGCGGAGTCAGGGATCACAGGCTCTCCAGTACTAGGTCAGACGCAAGCGCGTCCCAAGCGCACGTGCGGCAAGCCACAATGGTTGCGGGACTTCGTCCCATCCTAGGGGGGAGGGATGTTATGTATGTATGTATGCATGTTCATTATACTGTAAAGGCAAGAATGTAACCACTCCAGATACAAAACGATACCAGCTGTAAAGGAACGCGAGCAGACAGCCCATAGAGGGCAGCTGCGAGCGTTCAGCCTCACATGATTCACATTGCGCAATCATGGACAGCCGCGGGAAAACCTTCCCCGCATTCAGCAGCTGAAGAAAGAGGCGTGCCTGGGCGAGGCCACGCCGGTAGCAGCCAATGAGCTACCGTGCTACAAGATTCAAATGTAGAGAGCTACTGTATTTATTGAGATGTATCACCGCCATTACCTCATGCTTCACTGGAACCTCATGCAATAAACCTGTGTTAAACCAACCCTTCGGTTGTCCGGTTGTCTTTGGTCCCATACACTAAACATATTTTATTTTCTTAGGATCAAAGATCATTGCAGATGGGGATTGCAGCCATGAAATAAAAAGGCAACTGATGCTTGGGAGACAAGCTATGAGAAACTTGGGGAACATAGTTAAAGTAGAGACATTATCTTGCAAACTAAAATTCAAATTGTCAAAGCAATGGTATTCCCAGTGGTAATGTATGGTTGTGAGAGCTGGACCACTAGGAAAGCTGAGTGCAGAAGAATAAAGGCCTTTGAAATGTGGTGCTGGAGGAGAGTTTTGAGAGTCCCCTGGACAGCGAGGAGAACATATAGGTCAATCTTAGAATAAATCAACTAAATCCAAATCAAAACTCCAATTGAGCCAGCCAGATTATTCATGCACAAAAGCTCACACTGAAGAAAGTAACGTTAGCCTTCCAAGTGCCACAGTTTTGATTTCTTTCTTTTCCCCTTTTAATTTTGCCAACCTCTCCAATTATGCTTCAAGCATATCTCTTTCCTAGCCCTACTTGAAAAACTTTGTTATTTCCTTGGGGGGGGGGGGGATTCCACACTAGTGCTAATCAGGCCAAAGCTTGCTTAATTCCTTAAAAAACAGATAAGATCTGGTGTACTCAGACTTTCAAATTGAGACTTTAGGTATTTCCTTTGCAGAGGCTACATATGACTTATACACAGCATTAGACTCTTGTCTAGACAGTAGGAAGGGTCATTCTGAAATGGTGGAGTGTCTTGCCCCTGCTTGAACTACCAGCCACTGGTGCTTACATGTATACACAGTTGTCTGCTTGAACAATCAGAAATTTGTAGAGCAGGCATACTTTGAAACATTCTTTAATTAAATAAGCATACTTGACTAGGAAGGCAAATGTTATGGACATTTAAAAGCATACTTGTACTAGGAAGGCAGATGTTATGGACATTTAAAAGCAGGTGACTGTTGCCAAAGAGATGATTTTACTTCTCCATAGACCCTGAAATATTGCTTTTTATAAGTCGTTGCCCAACTTAGGTCAAATTGCTTCATTATACTACCGTTTACTATTATTGAGGCCTTGTTTTTGGATATAATTATTCTATTACATTTTGGAATTTCTCTCCAAATCCCATCATCTGCATTATTTTTTTCAATGCTATCCAATCCACCGAATCAAAAGCTTTAAATATGTCTAATGCCATCACTCCTGCTTCTATTATATTTTCATTAAAATAGTCAATTATATTAAGAATTCTTCTTGTCAAGTCAGTTATTTGTCTTCCTTTTATAAACCCACATTGATCATTTTTAATATAGTTCTCAAGGTGTGACTGTTGAAAAAGAGATGATTTTATTTCTCCATAGACTCTAAAATATTGCTTTTTATCAGATTTTTCCTTTGCCAATCCTGTACAGAGCTAATGAAAAGGCCCTGTATCATATCTCAATCAAACTAAAGCTAGAGTTTTAAGTCCAATGAAAACATCCTATTTTTGCAACTAACCTCTTGGTGTGTTAGTTTTAGATGCTATACGCATAATTCCCTAAAACATATTGTCAGTTTCAATGGTCCCTATACAGGATTTCTTCAAAAATGCCCCTCCCCATGCTCTGATGCATGTAGCATGGTGTCTGCAGGTGTAATGATAGAAAGCTCATATATAGGTGCGGTTGTATTTTAGATTGTGTTGCATGCTAAAGGCCTCATACCAGGTAAGAGCAATCGTACATTTGAAAGATGGTTATTTCTCTCTTTGCCTTCCCTGTTGATCAGCTGAGCTCTTAATCTGAAGCAAAATCCATTGCCAAGTTCTAAATCCGAGCTTGTCCTATGGAGTGAGTAGCTGCAAGATGTGATAATGTCAGCACTAAATATGACAGGGAAGCTCTGTATCTCAAGCTGCACATCTGCTGATGATCAACTGGGCAGACAGAGCCGAGAAAGATCTACTTGTTCTGAACAGCAAGACATACTGAAAGAGTAAACCTAAGGTAATAGTAGGAAGTTTTGCTACTTTAGCAACTGAAATTTTACTTTCTATAACCAGCAGTTTCTAGTTTTCATCCTCCCCACTCCCCAAAAAGTACAGGCACTGAATGTTATGTTTCACAGAGGCATATTTCTTTAACCTTTGGTACTACTGACCTCCTTGTACAAACAGTATTTGGCTCATTGTCCCTGATCAAAGCACTGGAGCCACAATTGCCAACTCAGCAGGTTTTCTCAGTTCATTGAAAAGTGCTGACCATGAAGTCGCTGTCAGCTTTCGTCTCTTGTGTTCTTCACATGGAGAATAAACAGCACTTGCCATATTACATATGAAGAAAGCTCTTTTTTGTTTGCATTGGAAAATTTGTTGTTGCTTAAAGCTTTAAAAGCAAATTGCAACACTGTATGTCTCCACTAGACCGCGGTGGTTAAGATGCTGAACTTGATGACTAAAAAGGACAGCAGTTCGAGACCCTAGCGCTGCACGACTGAGTAAGCTCTCGTCTCTGTCGCAGCTCCTGCCAACCCAGCAGTTCGAAAGCAAGAAATTGCAAGTAGATAAATAGGTAGCACTTTAGTGGGAAAGATAACAGAGTTCTGTGTGCTCCAGTGTCTAGTCGTGCCTGCCACATGGCCACAGAAACATCTGCAAATGCAGACCGTGTTTGGTCTTTAGCTGTAAATAGTCATGAGCACCAAACTCTAGTGTCAAAAACGACTGGCTTTCGAACAAGGGCGACCTTTACCTTTATGTCTCAAACTTGCATAAAGTCAGCTGATTTCTATTAATTTCCAGAAGGTGGATGTTTGTAATACAGTACTGTACAGTACTAGCAATTTCTTATGTCTTCAATGAAGTCTTACTTAGGTGGTATTACTTGCCCAGTATCCCTTGAATGCATCTGTTTTCCATGAAGTGATGTACCTGGACAGGTGAAATGACTGCTTGTGTAAAGGTTCCCCATCCAGCACCAATGCTGGATAACCATGGTTCTTGCTCCCTTTGAGAGGCTCTCCCCTTCAGACATGTATATTTCATGTGTGGAACTAATGATACAAAAGGAGGGCAGACACTAAATGTTTGCATGTGCAAAGATCCTCCTGTTAAGGCCATAACAAAATAGTATCAGTAAAGGTAAAGGTTTCCCTTGCTCGAAAGCCAGTTGTATCCAACTCTAGGGTTCAGTGCTCATCTTTGTTTCAAAGCCAAAGAGACAGCGTTGTCTGCTTCTGCAGATGTTTCTGTGGTCATGTGGCAGGCATGCCTAGACACAGGAGTGCACGGAATGCTGTTACCTTCCCACCTAAGTGGTCCATATTTATCTACTTGCAATTTCTTGCTTTCAAACTGCTAGGTTGGCAGGAGCTGGGACAAAGGCGGGAGCTCATTCCGTCCTGCAGTACTCGGGAATCGAACTGCTGACCTTCAACGGGAGCACAAATATGAGGACAGGCAAATCACTAAAACCCCTGAACATGTTTCTGTCTTCCATATCTAGTTGGACATTTGCTACATTGTAGCATATTCCCTTCTTCAGCTCAGCTAAGTGACCACAACCACTTCCTCACAGCACAACAGAAAAGAGTGCAAGTTGCCATGACATCATTAACTCTTTCCCATTCCTCTGGCTAGACAGGTTTCCCCCTCTCTTGCCAAGTCAGGCTGGTGTCTTCATCCTTTCCTGGCATTTCTCTCTCTTTGCTAGCACAACTGGTTGGGTTTAGGGTCTCCCATGCTCCTCAGTGGCTGCCCTATCTCCCAGGGGTCCTGTGTTGTCGTCAACTGAACAGCAGCAGCACAGGACCCTTGGGAGAGAAGGAAGCCACCAAGAAGCGTGGGAATGGCTCCATGAAAAGAAGGAAGCTGGGCAACAGTGCCCAGTTCCCAGTGAGATGCATAATAGGAACAGGTAATACAGAATACTCCTGCCAACCTAGCAGTTCGAAAGCTAGAAATTGCAAGTAGATAAATAGGGACCACTTCGGTGGGAAGGTAACAGCGTTCCGTGCGCTCCGGTGTCTAGTCATGCCTGCCACATGACCACGGAAATGTCTGCAGAAGCAGACAGCGCTGGCTCTTTGGCTTAGAAACAGAGATGAGCACTGCACCCTAGAGTCGGATACGGCTGGCTTTCGAACAAGGGAAACCTTTACCTTTAATACAGAATAGAATAGATCTTTATTTTAATTGTCCCCTTGCAGGAGCAACAAAACCTCTTGACTACTACATCAACTCAGACAAGGCACCCCACACAATCCAAAACAGCTGCAAAACACCAACCAAAAAAGAACAATACAGTACAATATAACAAACAAAATAAGATGATTTCAGAGTCCAGAGCTTCCATTTAAGGCCAAAATTGCTCTAGAAAAGAAACTGTTCTTGAGACGGCTTGTTTCTCGCCTTCATTGTTCTATATCTCTGTCCCGATGGCAGAAGCTCAAAGAAGTGATGACCAGGATAAGATGGGTCTCCTACAATATCTAATGCTTTTCTAATGCTTTTCTATGGCACCTACCTGTGTAAATTTGTTCTAAGGTGGAGAGTTAACAACCAATGATACTCTCTGCTGTTTTAATAATTCTATGCAACACTGTCCTATCCCGATAGGTACAACTACTTCCATACTACAGGGAAATAGATGACAATTTCAGCCCATTGTGGAGTGGTCCCAGCAATCATACAATGCATGGGGAAATGTTCTCCATCCCAACCTTGATCTGTACCCAAGTTTAAGGCCTTTAAGGCTCCTAACCTGGGCTACAACTTTCTGAGGCTAGGATGGAGTGATTCTTGGGCGGATAAAAGTATTGTTTTAACAAAGTTTGCTCCCATTAATGCAACACTTTCTAGTGCCATCAGGCATGCACTTTGACAGCCATCTGAACACAGTTTCAGTCTGCTGCAATTAGTCAATTAAAGGCCTCTAACCTGGGTCCTCATTTTTAGATTTAACTGGCTAGTCCTTTAGATAGAGGATGCCACCAAACAGAGGCATGTCTCCTGTCAATCCTTGAAGCAGAGTTATGTCCCTTGAAAAGAAGAACATATTGTCACCTATCCAGAATTCTAGACAACATGACCTAAGCTTTAATTAATTTTGGTTTGGATCCCCCCCCCCTCCAGTACATTTTTGAGCAGTAAAAGAAGTACATAAAGAATTTTCTTAAAAGTTATTTGTATCTCTTTCCTCCCATACAGAAGCCCTCCTTCATCTGGCATCATCTGTAACAAAAGCAACATTGCATTCAAATGACATTGCGGATGTCTTTCTTGGAGACATCACATTACTGTTCCAGAAGCTCTGTGGAATATCTTTCATTATTCAAAAGGTTTAAAATGTTTCACAGTATTCCATGGTAACAATGATTATTTTCTTCCGAACAGGCCTCCAACTACATTTTTAGAACTGCTTTTGTCTATATCCTGTTTTGTTTATCATCTTCTTATGAAAACAACCAAATTACAGGAGCTAGTCATTAAGGTGCCACAATGGTTTTTGTTTTTGTTTTACTTTTTTGTGGTTTTGTTCACTCTCTTTTTAGTGTATGAGAAACAAGACACAGGAACAGCCGTAGCACTGGCTTAACACATCTTTATTGCATGGTGGTCTAGGGGAACATGAGGTAATGGCGGATGAACAGCTCAATATATACGGTGGTTATACATTTGAATATGGCTCCACGATAGCCCATTGGCTACTGCTGGCGTGACATCATTTCAGGTCACGCCCTTCTTGTCCAGGTGAGGTAGTGGCGGGAATCTTCCCGCGCTGTAGTTCTTTGGGGATTGGAACCTTGTGAGCTTGGGCGCTCGCTATTGCCACCAGGTGGACATTAGCTCACGACCTAATTACACGGAATACATTGATACAGTTGGTGGTTGTTTTAATGCATAGAACTCAGAACACAACACTCTTCAAAAAAATTCAGATCTTACCACATTCTTTGGGGACACAAAAGCAAGTGGTTAAACAAGTACAGAGACAGTGTGTAGTAGACAGAATGACTGGCTAAAACTCAATGGATATGGATTTAAATCCCTGCTTGTTCATAGAAACTCACTAGAGAGGTTGTTTGTGGTGGTGGGAAAATATTCCACCAAAGAAAAAGTCATATACGGTAAATTCATTAGTCTTGTTAAAAGGTAGAGTGCTATCCACCCCTGCTATAGCCACAGGGGAATAATAGTCTAACAACAGCCACCCATCAATCTACCCATCCAAGACAAATCTATATTAGCACACTGGCCAGGGCAAAGACCCACACAAACCTGGATATCAGTATTATTATTTTTTCATGAGAGCCCATTACTTCACACTCCTTGTTCCGCCCCATTCCTCTATTTCTCATTTATGCACAATAAATGTCAGTCTCTGAAATGTCTAGTGCCTTTAAGAGGCCAAAATTCTGTGTGTCTGTTAGTAGGAAGGAATTTAACTGAGGAGTTCCACAAAGATAAGACTGAAGTGTTAGCCATAGAAGAAGGTTAAGGTCAGTTACATTCCCTCCACCTATGTGCTGGCAATAATTTGGTGGTACAGTGACTTGTTTGCCCTAATGGTGCAGCCTCTACAAGGTAACACTGTATGGCAAAAGGCTACAAATGCAAGATGCAATTATATCCTGTTCTAAAACACACACAATTTGGTTCCAACAATCCATGTTCCCGCAGCCGTTAATGTGCAATGCACCCTGAGATGGTGTGTCTTCTGCCACTGCCTGCCTGATACTACTTCAGATCTGACTCTGTTACAGATCTGACAAATAAGCCCCCAAAAACTCTTCTCAAAACTTTGTCCTAAAAACACACACAACAGCAAACAAACACAACCTCTTTAGTAGATGGCCTGAAGTCTGTTCTTCTACACTGATGGCAATCAGGTTAGCTGCCATTCTTCTATCCTTTCACGTTATCAGCATGAATACCATCACTGCACTAACAAGAAAGTTAACCGTTCAAAATGTGCTCACTCTGAACATTATCTTGCACTTGGCTATTATGGAAGAATGAGATAGCCTCCTCAAGTAGTCAATGGAGTGGTTTTTTGGAGAACAGCCAAATGTGCTGCTTCTTTCAGGTGTGGTCTTTTTGCAATAGTTGAGAAGTGAGCTAGTAATAAGACTGGACAGCTTCTGGATGTGGGATGTGGTGTGTGTGTGTGTGTGTTCACTTCAGGCAGCAAAAAAATGGAATGGGAGGTATTTGAAGTTGGCCACAAAGGCATTCTTACCCATTAGAATGGAAGAGCAAAAGAGTCAAGAGTCTGTGACTTTGTTGACCATACATCTCTAATCCAGTGTCCCGCTGACTATTCAAAGTGATGTGCCTCAACTGCACCAGCCTAATGAGATGCACAGCCTGGGGAAGCCTTTGACTTTGACATCAAAGTGCCAGCTTCCATTATGAAGCTGTGACATAAACCAAAGCCACTATTGAAAGCTTTGCTTAATTATGTACCAGATGCTGTGACTGCTAATATCCAGAAGTCATTGGATGGAGAGTTAGATAGAAGAAAGTTCCTAGCCCTACCTGTCAAGCCAATCACAGAATTTAGCATGATGGAGCAAAAAGTATAGGCGGAAGTACTCAATCAAAATACTCTCTGTGGACAAACACGAAGTGACAATGGAATGGAAAACTACAGCCCACTGTATGACCCCCTTTCTTTGTCAAATACTGACAGCATCAGTCAGCTTTCACTCTGCTACTTGCTGATCTTCAGGGAACAGATGTCCTCATTTAATCTACTAGCCCTCAACTACACTAACATTTATGAAAAGGAAATAAATACTGATATGAAAGGACATTATGTAGCCTATATCAGGGTATGTCTTGACTGCCAGAAGAATCATGTTTCTAATTGTTTTTTAATTGGATGAAGGTTACATGATGCTTGTCCAGATTTAAGTGTCTTTAGTCAAACTTTGCTTGTTTTTTTAAAAAAATCCTACAGCCCTCCTTCCACTCTGGTCCCCCATATGGTTTTATTTTCTTTTTACTTATCCCTGCTGCCACCATGATAAGTCCACTGTTCTGTGGTTTCACAGACATCACTCTAGGTGTGTAAGCATGTCAAATCCAAATTCATGACAACTCTAGCCTGCCAAAGCTCTTTACTTCTGCCAGTGTGGTTGCTATTGGGGGTAGAGAAAGAGAAAGTGGAGAGAATGTTCTTTTAAAGGTGTGGTTGTGTCTGTGTCTGTGTGTGAGTGAAAGAAAGAGAGGGGAAAAGAGAGAGAGACAATGTTTAAAGAATCGATCCAAGACAGGGGCCTGCCTCTCAGGAGGGATGTCTCAGATAAAGCAGTCCCTTGAGATCCCTTTTTGTTGTCGGGAAGATATGTGGAGCCATCCAATGCCAGGTGCTCTTTGTTACTCCTGGTAGGGGAGGAGTGTTCCCAGCAGCATGGAGCTGACAAAAGATCTCACCCAAGGTTCCTTGCTCCCAACTACCCACTCATGCCAAACCCTGCTGTAATGTATGTTGATTCAACTCACCTCTCCATTCCATGTCTCATTACTTCCGTGTGTGTGTGTGTGTGTGTGTATGTGTGTGTGTGTGTGTGTGTGTGCGAGAGAGAGAGAGAGAGAGAGAGAGAGAATATAAGGAGGGATGGTTAATTGCTGTAACTGGGAATCCTGAAACCATTATGGAACAAAGAAGCACAATATGTGCCAATACACACATGCACATAGAAGAATACAGCAGGTTAGGAAACAGTAGAAAATATATGACCCCTGCCTGGTAATTTAAAATAAACCACATTTCAGCAAGAATATGCGTGCACCATGTATTCCTTGGTATCTGGATCAATTTCGAACCTGGCAAAACCAACAAAAATGTGGGACTTTTTGCTAACCAAGATGCACTCTCAGTTGAGCCCGAATAGTATCAGGTCACAGTTTGTGCCCTATGGCTAGTCAGTTCAAACATTACTTACCTTCCCTTTTGGTTAAGAGTATAGTCTAATGTATTACTTTTGAATTCTTTTTCAGTTCAGATCACTGACCATATTTTTTAATATTAAGGATTATCAATTGCAACAACGCATACCTGTCAAATTTCGGGAAATTTCTGTCAAACCCCGTATTTTACACTCTTTCCTGCTGTCATCCCGTATTAGTTAGACTGCAATTAGACTAGAGTTAGACTGGAGGCCAGCACAGGATAAGCATAGCTGTCCAGTTTCCTGTTTTGGCCAGGAAATTTCCCTTATTTGACAGAAATTTCCTGAAACTTGACAGGTATGCAATAAGGTGGATCTGTCATGGTGTTGCTCCCCACTCTAAGAGTGAATTGTGGCTTCTTGACCTTGTAGTCACCGTGTGATAAGAATGCTTGCTAAAGCTTGCTTTAGGATAAGGCCTCTGTATTCATTGTAAAGGCCATGTAATCAGAATGTATGTTTGATACAGTTTGATTCACTTTTGTTAAATGAAGCAAGTAAGCATATTTCACCATACCAAAGTGAAAAATAAGTTATTTCTGGAGCCAAAGGAAATGGCAGAGAACTGGGTTAAGGGAAATGAAAACAAGTTGCTTAGAACCAATAAGAATGTAACAAGTTTAAATTTACTGGAATGTATCCATATATGGAAGATGATTATAACTTCCCTATCTGTAACCGATTATACTATAAAAGTATGCTGTTTTGTACTGTTCAAGGTTCAGGGTCTGACTTATGAAAGTGCTCTGAACCCGTGCGTAAATAAATTGTTCCAGTATCTGCTTGAAGCCTCAGAATGCTGTCTTAGTCCTTTGAGTTCCACAACAATTTTGGCGATCCCGGATGGGACTATTCAGCAGGCACCTTTGATTGCTCCTGGATGGTCATCTCAGTGGAAGAACGAAGCCTACTCAGGGACACTCCATGCCAGCACAGTAGACCATTGATCTACATTGGAAGCTTCTGGTGAGAAGGCATCAGGCACCGCTGCAGAAGTAGGCCATTCCAAGGATCCACAAGGCTAAGGCAGAAGGAACTTTCCAAGATGTGGGGAACTTTGCCTGCAGGCAAGTATATGTAACTAAAGGGTACCTTCTCCACTTGGGGGTAGAAGCGGGGCTTGATCTCCCCCAAGAGGAGAGGGTGGTGACCCTAACTCCTCAAAGGAACAAGTGGGAGTGACCCATTGTTCTGGAAATCAGGGCAGTGTACCTGGTTTCCTTGGTAGGAATTATTGTGTGGGTGGTTAAAGTACCGCAGTTCCTGACGGTGACCCTAGACTCTGTTCGGGCACCTTGGGTTGGTAGTAGTGTGGATAGGAAGATGGGTGGAAGGAGTAGTACTCCAAGAACACCACTCCCATGTTTCTTAGATAATTTTAGTGTGTTCCAGCCAAAGCAATTTGAGCCCCCCTTAACAAAGTTTGACCTGAAAAGGTTTTGTATGACTGGGCTGCTTTTGTGGTAGGTTGGCCTCATGAAGGTGTTGGAAAGTGCCCCAGATGTAAGAAGGAAATTACAGAAATTAGAAGGAGCTTTGGGAAAGAATACAAGTGAGTTGGTGGAAGTAGCAAAGTGTTTCTGAATAGAGACAAGGAAGAAGAGAAAAAGCAAGATGTGAAGGAGAAAAAGAAAGTTGAGATGCTAGCTCTTGCTATGGGAGGAAATAGAAGTCAGCTGAGCATGGATCAGTGTGCTTATTGCAAGAAGAAAGGACACTGGCAGAGGGATTGCCCACAAAAGAGAGTCATGGAAGGGGTTGGGGAGGAGTCCAACCCTTTGGAAGGTCTAGAGGAAGAGGTCGTGGAAGAGGAGATCAGGGAAGAGGTTTTGGAAGAAGGGATCAGCAAGGTGGAAACTCTCCCAGATGGATAGGAACTGACAGAAGAGGAGGAAATCAGGACAGATGGATAGACAATCCACGCACTGAAGGTAGAGGAAGAAATATGTACAGTGAAGGACAGGAGGATCAGGAAGCTTTGATTGGCCTGGCAGAAATGGAATGGGATGATTGAAGGGGCCACAGACTCCGTGAGCCACCTGCGGAGCCTGTGGTGGAATTAAGAGTGGCAGGACAAAAGTTAAGTTTGATGGTGGATACAGGAGCAAGCCGCTCAGTCTTGAATAAGAAATTAGCCCATATCTCCAATACTAAAATTCAAGTACAAGGAATAACAGGGAAGACTGAAGCTAGACATTTACTATCTCCAGTTAAATGCCAAATAGGAAATGGTCACATAGCCCATCAATTTTTGTATGTACCTGAGTGTCCAGTATCATTAATGGGAAGAGATTTATTAGCCAAACTGAAGACTACCATCAGCTATGAAGATAGTACCCAACAATTGAGAATCAGGCATCCAGTAGATGAAGTGTGGCAATTGATGATGGTACAATCTAACCCAGATGATAGATGGCTACAATTTGATGTACCAAGGTTATGGTCTGAAGATAATCCCCGAGGGTTGGCTGTTAATGCCATACCAGTAAAGGTCCAGATGAAACCAGGATATTGCTCTGTTAGAATTCTGCAGAGGTACTATGCACAAGAAGCAGTTACAGCAATACAGCAATTAATTGGGAAGTATTTAGAGGCTGCTGGTATCCAATGGAGGTATCATTGTTCGTTTCACCCTCAGTCAGGGGGAAAGGTAGAGCAAGCAAATAGGACTATAAAAACATGTATCACAAAATTATGTATGGAAACGCAATCTACATGGGTCCAGGTTTTGCCTATGGCACTATATATTCTGAGAACTACCCCCCGTACAAAATATCGCCCCTCGCCTTATGAGCTTTTGTATGGTCGTCCGGCAGCATTGTTCAAACATGCATTTGAGGGATGGCCAGATTTAGCTCATAAAGGGTGGGTGGAGGCTAGAAAATTTTTAATCCAGTTGCAGCAGCATAATCAGCATGTTAATCAACTTAGAATGTATATGCAGGAGGTTTGCCCACTCCCAATTTCCATGGCAACTCATGGATTCAAGCCAGGTGATCGAGTGTGGATAAAACATTGGGAAAATGAGCCTTTGAAACCAAAATGGAAAGGACCGTATACTGTGGTCATGTGTTCTCCTCTTGCAGTTAAGACTTTGGAGGGAAAATCCTGGATCCACTGGACACGCTTGAAGTCAGCTGCCGACTCTGATCCGGTGCAGTACCAGGTCCAGAAGACAGATAAGCCTCTGGTTTTGAAATTCAGCCAGAAGACTGGTAAAAACTGAACTTTGCTTGAAAACATATATGAACTTTGCTACAATAGACCTCCAAAGATTGAAGACTGCACCCTGCTGAGACACAAACGGGAAGCTGTCTCTCTACGCACGGATGAAGCATGAGGATTCTACAATCAACTTCTGCTTTCTTTATGTGTGTGTGTGTGTGTGTGTGTGTGTGTATATATATATATATATATATATATATATATATATATATATATATATATATATATATATATATATATATATATATATATATATATATATATATATATATATATATATATATATATATAATTCTGTTTGCTTATTCTAAGGAACAAGGCTTCAATTTGTATGAGAAATGAAGATAAGATAAATGGGGGGAAAGGTGAAATGCAATATTGATTGTTGAAGAATTAGCCATATGAAAGTTTTCGTGAAAGAAAATCTTTCAAGGGGGGGAAATGTGATAAGAATGCTTGCTAAAGCTTGCTTTAGGATAAGGCCTCTGTATTAATTGTAAAAGCCACGTAATCAGAATGTATGTTTGATACAGTTTGATTCACTTTTGCTCCAGTTAAATGAAGCAAGTAAGCAACAGGTCAGCATATTTCACCATACCAGAGTGAAATATAAGTTATTTCTGGAGCCAAAGGAAATGGCAGGGAATTGGGTTAAGGGAGATGAAAACAAGTTGCTTAGAACCAATAAGAATGTAACAAGTTTAAATTTACTGGAATGTATCCATATATGGAAGAGGAATATAGCTTCCCTATCTGTAACTGATTATACTATAAAAGTATGCTGTTTTGTGCTATTCAAGGTTCAGGGTCTGACTTATGAAAGTGCTCTGAACCCGCGCATAAATAAATTGTTCCAGTATCTGCTTGAAGCCTCGGAATGCTGTCTTAGTCCTTTGAGTTCCACAACAACTGCAGAATTATACACTTCTGATTTGGTCCAGTTTGCACATTTGTCTGAAGACATTCCCTATGCCTGATGTGGATTTAATGTTAATGAACTGCAGCTGGCTTCAGCCATATGGTTGCAAGTCTTTAACAGGTGTATTGGTACCTCTCACTATGGAAGGTAAAGCCTCAGATATTCAACCAGGATGAATTGCCCCTTATTAAAAGAGAGCTCGACTGGTTACAGGCTACCTATTATCCCACAATGAAGATGGATTTTTAAAGAACCAAGTGCAGGCAACCCAATACTTTAAAACAGTTTAAAGAATGCTGTATGTCAGGACCACCATGTTTCTGACACAGAATGCACAGGCCTATCGCTGTGGTGGGATGAACTGATTGTGTGTTATAAAGACTGAGTTGGATCATGAGGAGGCCCAAGTCCTATGCAGCCATTCATTTGTATATAGGTGAGCTAAAACTGGATTAGGGGCCGGGATACACATGGAAACTCTGCATGTCATTCCATGTGCTGGGGCTCTTCTTACAGGCCTTCCTTAGTCTAATTCCCAACTAAGCAGAAGCTTCTAAACCTGTCTAACCAAAAGCATGGAGGTATGAGGACCAACCCCTCAGTGCTCTAAAGCAGGGGATCCCAACCTTTTTCAAGCCGGGGGCCATCATGCTCTTTCAGTCAGCTTCAAGGGCCGGATGGCCATTTTGCCCTGCCTGCATGATGGGGGTGGCCATTTTGTCCCAACAGCTTCTAAGGATGGCCATTTTGTTTCTCGAATGACCTTGGAGGGGTGGGGGCCACATGAAATGGTGCTGTGGGTCAGATCCAGCCCACAGGCCTTAGATTGGGAATGAGTTAAAAGACTGCTACGGCGGCAGTTGCATGGACTCTCCTCCTCCTCTGCCGCCCACAGACTTCATCCTCAGCTGGGGGTGAGGTGGCCCGCCAGTTTCGAATGCCAGGCCCCGCAACACCTGCTGGCGCTCCCGGGGTCACACCCCCTTTGGACTTGGAAGGGGCAAAGAGGCCTCACAGTGATAGACTCTGGGACCAACACCATTGCTGGCATCTCGGGCCCCACCTCTGGTCAGGACTTAAAGACCGTAGAGGCAGCTGGACCTTTGCTGCCACCTCTGGTCTTTTCTGTGGGGCAAAGAGGCTGTGAAGTTACTGTACTCTATTGAGATGTTACTGGACTTTTTTGTATCTTGTATTTTGTTCTTTGCTATATTGTATTCGCTATTGTATCTTGTATCTTGTATCTGCTATATTATATCTTTGTTCTCATGGGTTGTGAGCTGCCCTGAGTCGGCGTTTGCTTAGTAGGGCAGCATATAAATCAAATAAACATAAACCCCTGCACTAGAGAGTGAGGCTCACAAGCACATCCCTGTAACCTACAACAACTGAGCACGCCCATATACATACAAATGCTTGATGTTTCCTGTCTTTATGAAATAACAGTAACACTGAGAGATTTCCTGACATTGAGATTTGTTTTCATCTTCACTGACACCACCTTTTAATAAGACTTCCCTTTCTCTTCATGTTCTAAAGGTCTCAGGTGGCTTATCTAATAAACTTCTAATATGCATTAAAATTTAGCATCTAATAGAAAGAGAAATGATGCTGTCTTGCTATCCTCAGGCAAATTACTGCAATCTGTTTTATTATAAACACATCTTCAGTGTTTGTAACACAAGCAACCCTTTTGATATATGTTCATTTAACCCTCCCTGGGATCAGCACTAACTCAAAGAAAAGATTAACTAAAAGGTCTTCATTAAAACAAACAACAGAATAGGGCAAAATGAGGATGATCTTATGTAGTTTAATAACAATGAAAAATAAGGACAGTTCCCCATTCTCTTCTTCTCAGTTAAACATAATATCATGCTCAAAGCAACTCTATATTGCAGATTTCAAAACTTGATAGAAATAAAGGCTAATATAACACACTCCGTCAAAATTCATGTTAACTATTTCTGTATTGCTTTACACACTATTCCTAGACACTTTTCTGTATTAAAGATTATAGCTTATGTCTAACATGACCATGAACAATCTTATCACCCATCAAACTGAATAGAGAACAAACTTATATGACCTGTGAATTTAAAATGCAATACAGTAAAACCCTGACTTATATATGCCTCGAGTTACATAAAATTTGACTTACATAATGATTTTGTGCTAAAACCATGTCCTGATTTACACAATTTCCTATGGGTTTGTTTCAAGTTACATAAAGATTATTTTCCTATGGGTTTTCTTTGAGTTACATAAAAATTCATTTCCCTATGGGTTTGCTTTGATTTACATAACAATTTCATTTTTCCTATGGGTTTGCTTCGAGTTACATAAAAAAACAATTTAAGCAAACGCTTAATTTTTTTCATAAGTAGGGGTTTTACTGTACTGTATATATCATCGCTTCAGAGACATTGAAGGATGATCCATTTTCATTTGGGTTTTGTTGTTGCTATTTTTTATAAGAGTTAAACAGTAGCTTACATCATTAGCAGGATATATAGCTCTGTGTGTTAGGCATTTGGCTGCAGACCTGGAGGTTGTGAGTACAATTTCCCACTGCTTCCTCTTAGAAGAGCCAGCCTGTATGACTTTGAGGAAGTTGCACAATCCCAGGATGCCCAGATAAAGAGAATGGGGAACAACTTCTACCAAGAAAACCCCTGAAAGGGTCACTATAACTCAGAACAGACTTGACAGCATAGAATGATTATTTATTATACTGTTGTTATATAGCAAACTGGCATATTAGTGCCCAGCCTTGCCGGGCAGTTTCTTGGGTGTGTTTTTATTGGATAGGGGTGGTTTGGGTGGTGGTGTTTTGAATTTGTTGTTTTTGACTTTCTTTGAATTTATTTATTGTATTGTTTATTTTGTTTTAATTATTTTTAACTGTTTTTACTCTTGTGGCCTCTAGGTGGGGCTGTGCTTAAGAGTACTGTGTTTGGTGTTTTTTATTGTTTTTACTCTTATGGCCTGAAGGTGGTGCTATGGTAAGAGTTTTCGGGATTTTTTAAAATTAAGTTCGTTTCCGTCAGCATGGAGGGAAGTTGTCTCCCGTAAATGCTCCCCGTTATTTTGTTGTGGGTGGGAGGGTTTTATGTATGTGTGTGTGTGTGTGTGTGTGTGTGTGTGTGAGAGAGAGAGAGAGAGTGAGAGTGAATGTGAGAGTGAGAGTGAGAGTGTGTGGGGTGAGTGGGTTAGGAGGGTTTAATGTAGCCTTGCCTTGCTGGCCAGGCTGCATTAAATCATTGTGTTGGGGTGGGGGTTATTTATTTATTAAATTGTGTTTTATTTTTTTACAGGGGGGCAGGCTGGTGCCTTGCCATAGTCTGGGTTGGGGGGGGGTGTGTGTGAAGAGGAGGTAACCTTCTCCCCCCCAAGCTACGGACCGGCTTGTGCTAGGCTCTGAGGCTGTGTGGGAAAACATCATTTTTCCCCACTGCCTCGCCGAAGCATGGGTCGGGGGGGAGATAGGGGTATCTCCTTTCCCCACCCCCATGCTATGGTGGCATCTTGTGCTGGCCTCCGAGGCTGTGGGGGGAAATGGTTTTCCCCTGCTGTCTGTGAGAAGCCTGGGGGTGGGGGAAGAGGGGTGGTTGTAGGAGACGGAGGCTGAGAACGGTGCTCCATGCTTGGCCTTTGTCTCCCGTTATTAAGGTGTTCGTCTTCCTTGGAAGATGGGGGCCAAATATTTTGGCCTCTTTCCTCCTAGGAAGACAAATTGGTTCCCTCTGGATTGTTTTTACTCTTACATCCTGAAGGTGGTGCTGTGGCAAGAGTTTTCAGGAGTTTTTTTAAAAATTCAGTTCATTTCCGTCGGTATGGAGGGAAGTCGTCTCCTGTAAATGCTCCCGGTTTTTTTGTTGTGGGTGGGAGGGTTTTATGTTTGTGTGTGAGAGAGAGAGTGTGTGTGTGTGAGTGTGTGTAGGGTGAGTGGGTTAGGAGGGTTTAACATGGCCTTGCCTTGCTGGCCAGGCCACGTTAAATCCTTGTGTTGGGGTGGGGTGGGGGGTTATTTATTGATTGATTGATTAAATTGTGTTTTATTTTTTACAGGGGGGGTGGCCAGTGCCTTGCCATAGCCTGGGTTGGGGGAGGAGAAGAGGGGGTAACCCTCTGCCCCCCAAGCTATGGGCCGGCTTGTGCTAGGCTCCAAGGCTGTGAGGGAAACATCATTTCCCCCCTGCTGCCTTGCCGAAGCATGGGTCGGGGGGAAGAGAGGGGTATCCTCTTTCCCCACCCCCACTCCCATGCTACGGTGGCATCTTGTGCCAGCCTCTGAGGCTGTGGGGGAAAAATGTTTTTCCCCTGCTGTCTGTGAGAAGCCTGGGGGTGGAGGATGAGGGGGTGGCCAAGAACGGTGCTCCATGCTTGGCCTTTGTCTCCCATTGTTAAGCTGTTCGTCTTCCTTGGAAGATGGGGGCCAAATCTTTTGGCCTCCGTCCTCCTAGGAAGACAAATCGGTTCCCTCTGGGAAACACTTTCCTCCCGTCATGGCCTTCTGCATAGGGAGAAGCACCGGCCTCTCCTTCATCCCTGCGGGTGTCAAGGACACATCGCTCACATAGATGAAGGACAGGCCGGTGCTTCTCTCTATGTAGAAGGCCAAGATAGGAGGGAATGACTTTCAAAGACCCAGCTGGAGCCGGCAACAGGTACATGGGGTCGGTGGAGGTTAGGGAGGGGGGCAGGTGGTGGGGCAGGGGGGCATGGTTACCAGGGCCATGCTTCCCCCCCCCTAAACCTCATCGAATGGACTTATCTTTTTCTGGCTCCGGCTGGGTCTTTGAAACTCTTCCCCAGGCCAGTGCAGTTTGTCTTTTAAAACTGCCGCGCCACACTTTCCCAGCCTCCTCTGCGCTCGTGTCCCTCCGCCTCATAGTTCTTTTTTTTTTTTGGTCGCATTCATGGGGCTGCTGCCCCATTAGCAACCACCGGAACCCCACGGCATTGGGAAGGAGGGGGTTACGGTGAGTGCGAAGGGCTAGGTCGGGGATGGTTGGGCTGGGTGCGGGAGCCTTTGAACGAACCCAATGGTTAAGGCCACTTTTTATAGGTATAGATAAAAAGATAAATGTTTCCCTTGCTTGAAAGCCAGTTGTATCCAACTCTTGGGTTCAGTGCTCATCTCTGTTTCAAAGCCGAAGAGCCAGCGCTGTCTGCTTCTGCAGACGTTTCCGTGGTCATGTGGCAGGCATAAATAGACACCGGAGTGCACAGAACACTATTACCTTCCCACCAAAGTGGTCCCTATTTATCTACTCGAAATTTCTTGCTTTTGAACTGCTAGGTTGGCAGGAGATACAGCAAATAGCTGCATGTTATTAAGACCCAATGTCTTTAAAAATTAATTTGCTCCTTCTCTGTGTCTCCTAGGAACATCCTGCTCTTTGTCCCCTAAGTGACTTTTGATCAGCAGTGCTTTGAAAGCATTTGTCATAGATGTACACTGTACATTAAATGATTAATGCTTTATGATTTAATGTTCTTCCATCATGCCCATCTTACTGACAGAAAGCAGCAATGACTTGAAACCACTTTTAGTGAATGTGAAAGAAAATGCCAAAAAAAGACTGCAGCTGAACATTAGGTAAGGTAAAGGTCGCCCTTGCTTGAAAGCCAGTTGTATCCGACTCTAGGGTTCAGTGCTCATCTATGATTATAGCCAAAGAGCCAGCGCTGTTGGCATCTACAGATGTTTCTGTGGACATGCAGCAGGCATGACTAGACAACGGAGTGCACAGAGCACGGTTTACCTTCCCATTGAAGTGGTACCTATTTGTTTACTTGCTATTTCTTGCCTTTGAACTGCTAGGTTGGCAGGAGCTGGGGCAGAGACAGGATCGCATTCCATCATGCAGCACTCGGGTCTCGGACCTACTGACCTTCCAGTTATCAAGCTGAGCATCTTAACCATTAAGCCACAAAGAAGGCACAAATCATGAATATAGAAGAACCATACAACTGTAAAGTAGAGAATGAAGAAATTGAAACAGTGAAAAACTATGTACACCTTGGTTAAATCCTCAATTCAAATGGAGACCAGCCAAGAAATCAGAAGAAAATTGAGACTCAGAAGGGCAGCAATGATGGAATTAGAAAAGAGTTCAAATGTAAAAGATGTCACTGGAGACTAAGACCATCCACATTCTTGTGCTCCCAGTCACCATGTATGTGTGTGGAAACTGTACAGTAAAGAAAGCTGACAGGGTAAAAATGATTCCATTGAAATATGGTGACCCCCACCAGAATCTCAATGGGGTCTCACAGATCCCTAGTACTTTACTCCTACAGTATCACTCTTTTTTTAAAAAGGTATCCAAAGTTTCACTTTTCATCTTCAGTTCTGCATCAATACAGTGTTTTTGTTAATTGAGAATTTTCACCATTATTTGGATCATTTAGTCATCCTAATATCTTGAAGATATAAATGCTTCGTCCCTCCCATAATCCAAATATGTTCTAATAAAAAATCCTGAAGTTAACAGAAAAGCACAGATGGAGAAATATTTTGAGGCGCTCCACTGTTAGAGAACTACTTGAACTACAAAATGACTTTACACAGTGAAATACTCTTGAATCATTACGAACTACCTAGCAGGTGAAGGAATGGAGTGTGAAGTGCTGTGGCTTGGGAGGAATGGGTACATATATTTTAAATGCCCTCCTATCACAGGAAGGTTAAGCTATTTGGTCTTAATTCCCACCCAACATACATTGTGCTAAAATGTCACTGACCTCATTGGGTATTAGGGTGGAAAGATCAATAGCAACATAACTTTAGGGCAGTTAGGATTCAAATAAAATATTGATACTGGCTGTTTTCAGTTTCAACTTATACAGAAAGCAGCACAAACAATCAAAAGATATTATTTCCCATTTCTGCCTCAGGTAGTATCTACTGAAAGCAAAGACAAAAGCAATGTGCCTCAGTGACCTTGCCTTTTAGACAATCCTTTCCCCCAAAACAGGTGCCAAGATGGATCACAAATTATTTTTAAGAAGATAAAACATGATAAATTATTCCATTTAAAAATTAAACATATTATTATTAAAACAATTAATCTATTGAAAAGAGATTTAAACATACATACATAATAAGAAACGACACCCAAAATTAAAACTTTGCACTTCCCAGTGATCTATTAAAAACCTGTCTAGAAAGGATAGTCTTCACCTGTAGAAGGGGACAACCTAACTCCTCCTAACTCCACTAACTAGGAGCAGCCATTGAGAAGGTCCTTTCTTGTGACCTCTACCAAAATGTACAGAGAGGGAGTGGGGGGGGGGAAAGACCTCCCTTGATTATTATAAGGGCTGAGAAGACCCATATGGGGAGATTTGGTTCTTCAGATAGCCTAGACTCAAGCTGTATAGCAGGGTTTTCCAACCTTGGGCCCCCAGTTGTTCTTGGACTTTGATTCCCAGTAGCCCTGATCAGCAGGTGTGCTGACTTGGGCTGCTGGTAATTGAAGTCCAAGAACACTTGGGGGCCCAAGGTTGGGAAACCCACTGTATAGGGTTTAAAGCTCATAACCAGCAGTTTGAATTGACCTGGATATGGACTGGCAGGCAGTGAACCTGTTGTACCAGGGGAATTGTACATTCCTTGTAACTAGCTCTAATCAGCAGCCTGGCTGCAACATTTTGAACTAGCTGAATTTTCTGAACCATCTTCAAAGGCAGTCCCATTTGGAACACATTACAGTAATCCAGGCAGGATGTAACTAAGATATTTGTCACCATAGCCAAAGCAGACATCTTCATAAATTGGCACAGTTGGTGTACCAGCTTTAACCATACAAGTGCATTCCTGGCCACTGACAAGACTTGGGCATCCAAAGCTCAGGAATGGGTCCAGATATGTACCCAAGCTGACAGCTTGAGTTGTTAGATGTGTAACTCCATGCAGCAGAGATTCAACTCCTATTCACTGATCTGCCTTCCAGTTGACCAGGTGAAACTCTGCCTTGCCTGGAATTAGTCTCATTCTATTTTCCCTCATGCAATCCATTACTGATGACAGGCACTGGTTTAGATCAGAAATGGTTTCATTGAAGTTAAATGAAAAAGAGAGATGCATAGTGTGTCATCTGCCACTGGTGAGACCAAACTCTAAAACTCGGGGCAATCTCTCCCAGTAAAGAACTGACCTAATGTCCAGTAATGAACAGTGGGGACAGGACAGAACCCTGAGGGAACCCACAGGCCAACAGTCATGGCATTAAATAGAAGTCCCCCAGGTCGACCTTCTCAATTCAGCCCTCCAAGAAGCAATGCCTCTAAGTCCCATCCCAGAGAGTTGGCCTGGAAGGATATCATAGTCAATGGTATTGAAAGTTGCTGAGAGGTCAAGCAGAACCATCAAGGTACAAGATGACCAATGGTCTCTACATCCCACATACAATCCTGAAATCAATGTAGATAATTGAAATCAATGAACTGAAATCAATGTAGATAATTTGTTTTATCCGGGAACCTTTCTAGAGGTTTCTAGAGGGGTTCCATGTGTTCTAATATCTTGCCAAAACTGAAATATTGGAGAGTGGCTGATATTTATACAATGGAGTCCATGAACAGCTTTTTAAGCAGAGGTTTTTACTGCCACTTCCTCTACATGAGTTGGCAGTTTGCCTAGCTGCAAGAAAGGTGTTTAGCACTCTTAACCACTCAGCCAGTCCCCCTCTGGCTGCTTGTATAAGCTAGGAAGGGAAAGGACCCAACACACCTCATCAATACACATGTCCATAGTCTGAAACATATCTATTCTAATAGCACAAGCTAGAGCCAAATTTACATCGACAGTACATGTGTAAGCAAAAATAAAGCAGGTAGCTATGTTAGCCTGTTGTGGCAAATGAAAAACCAGAAAGAGTAATTAGTTTTTATTTTTTGTAAACATTTGTGTGTCCAAACACAAGTCATCATTTAAATGGGGCGGGTCTCTGGAAGAGTATGAAACTGAGACACAGCCACTTATTTCATCTGAAAAAGCATGCTTGGGCATATGAACTTTTATGAAAAATAAAAATGTCTTATTTCTGGGTTTCCCTTTCGCAAAAACTATAGCATCCAGGTCAGAACAATTCTGAACGATCTTGTCTGAAAAATGCCATGCACATTCTTCACAGCAGGCTGTCAAGTAGTCACCATGTTGCTCTTGCGGGCAAACATACAATAGGCCCAGCTCTGCTGGGCAACTATGCGTAGATTCTACAGCAGCAGAGAAACAGCATTTCTTTGCTGTGTCTACTGCGACACAGTAGTCCTTTAAATGAGCTCTAGTCTGCATTCAGTTTGAGTTTCTCCAGGTTATGTGGCCTTATGATGTCCTCTCATCCAGTTATGAGATCCCAGACAGGCATAAGGTCCTCTACACTAAGCAAGGCTAGTCCACATAGTACAGGGGGCACTGTCTGAGAATAGTATAGGTACAGCTAAGATTGGACAAGTTGTCTCTGTGGAATAGCTTCCACAATCCCCTAGCAAGCACAGCAGTCACCTTAGCAATAATTTTGCCTTACAAATGCTCTCAGCATTGAAATCTAATTTTTAAATGCTTTTTAAATGTTTTTGTAAAGTTTTTATTTGTTTTATGTGTAAGCCGCCCAGAGTTGCCTTGGCGAGGGGGGTGGCGGTAGAAATGTGAGTAATAAATAAATAAATAAATGTAGCATAGCCCTATGCAATATATTGGTATGGCAATTATATTTTCATGCATAGTACATGGTGATGTTATATGGAAGGGTATTTCAATGGGGCAGTAATATTGGAAAAATGCAGTACTTTTTTTCACAGCGAATATTGTTATGCGGGACACCATTTTCCCCAAAACCTAATTGTTATGCAATTTCGTTGCTATATGGGGCAATTGTTGTATGAGGTTCCACTGTACTGTATTTCATGGAACTGTTTAGTGAAAAAGATGTGATGTGGGAAAGCATGCCACAACCTAGTATTTTGAAAAATGTGAGGGGAAAAGTGTTTTTCTTATGTAGCCAGAGCATCCCTGGAAGAGTAAACCACTTCTGAATATTCTGTACCTAGAAAAACCCAGAAAGGGTCCCTATAAGTTGAAATTGACTTGACAGCACACATTTATTAATTAGAACCACACTAAAAGTTAAGGGAAATGCATCATCCCAACAGTTAACATAATATTTTTCCTTCCAGTGACATGATTTTCATAGAAGTAGATGTTTCAACAAGACTCCAAAATTAGCCCATACTGTATTTACCTTTCAACAACCAATCTAAATACAGTATAAAGCATTGCCAAATTATAGGTAAGAAAAAGCATTATTATAATAACCGGAAATCTATAACCACCTGAGGGAGCACTTCTTCTCAAATACAGTAAATGCTTCTTGTCTCCCTGCCTAGATTTTCATATTGCCTAGTTTAGCCTCAATCTGTAACCTCACTACCTTCCACGGTTCTCCTAGAGCCAAAACAAACACTGACTCAATATATGAACTTACGGAAATGACAGGAGTAACTTATGGATAGCATCTGCAAAGTACTGTATATCCTTTCAGTGTATCTCTCCCCCCTAGTTTTATTATGTTTATTTTCCTTATATTCCTTTTCTTCCAAGAAACTCAAGGTAGACAACTTTATCCTTAGAACAATTATGTAGGCAAGTTAGACTGCAGTACAGAGGCTTGCCCACCCAGTGAGCTCCACAGGCAAGTTAAGACTTGAAAGCTGAATCTTTCCAGTCTAGGTCCAATATCTTAACTACTATACCACACTGATTCATCAGCTTAACCCCAGAGTGTCTTATATAGTCTTGGACTGTGTAAGGACTCAAATCTTCAATAGTACATCAGTGCTGCCTTTTCCAGCTCCTATCACTCTGCTTCAATAACCATTTTCTAGCACTGTAACACCAAAGCCTCCATTGGCTCAACCAAACTCCAGCCATCGATGGCACCGCTTTAATTTTAACTCTGTCGATGTTTCAGTCAAGCTCTTTCTTGTCTAGTGGTTTCAGCCAGCTCATGGAACCTGATGTCAGGGGGAATTCAAAGGAAGCCATTGATTTTCATTTCTTTCTGTGTGAAGTAGAAAATGTTTAGCCATATAATGCTTTATAGTGCTTCATGAGTTATTGCCAATTATGAAATTGTTAAATGCCCATGTACTAGTTTAGTACACTTTTCTCACTCATTCTTCTAGATAGCAATCCCAAGGATATCTTAGCCTGGGAATCTAACTGTCTCATCTTTCACACAAAGATGAAATCTCTGATAAGAGCCTCACGTAATGTGTAGGTGTCTAACCTTCAGCTGGATGTCCAGATGTCCAGCCAAATTGTCTTATGTCACATTTGGGGAATTTCCCCATGTTTCGAGAAGTGAGGTGTGAGTGAAAAAAAGGTATAAAAACTGAGACTTTTTACATCTCAGCAGCAGACATCCTAATTTAGGGGGTGGCTCTGCCCAATTTCTTTTTCAATATACCATAAATGTCAGATCCCAAATCTGATATTGATGGGGGCTATCAGTAGCCCATCTTTTATTTTATTTAGCTAGCTTAGCCATTCTTATTGTTTTATGTTTAATTTGGCTTTATCCGTATATTATTTTACCCTAATTTTGTATTAATAAAAAGCTACTATATTTGAAGAATTGTAGTAGCGTATTTTTATTCTCCTCACACCTTAAAGAGGAGAAGGTTTAAAATCCAGCTTTCAGAAACCAGAAGGGAGACCCATAAATCAGGTCTTTGTCAGGGAGAGTGAATTCCAGAGAGAGAAGGAGTCTTCAGTAAGCTTTCTCTTCTTTGAAAAGGAGCGCTACCAAGTTGCTGAAGTCTCTTCCTGATTGAAGTAAATTTTTATCTAACCCCTGGTCAGCTGGATTCAGAAAGTGTCATTGGAAGGGAGGGGGCATAAGGGTAGATGTTTGGGAATACTTGAAATTCCAATAAGTCCCGCATCGCAATTTTAATTGCCAGATATTTCTGGATGATTAGAGGTGAGCGCATCTCAAACCGCTTCCTGCTAAAAGAAAAAGTAGATAAACCTCTAGGAAAGAATTTATGCCTTCCTTGACACTATAATAAATGGTCCTCTGTTAAACAATACAGAGAAGAGGCAAGAAAAAGACCTTCCGATACCTGAGTTTCCTAGGGCTGTACTCAGGCAGAAAAGGCTGTGACATAGCCATCACCAGGCAGTGTCCCCCACTAGCTCAGGTGGGTACAGAGGAGTCAACAATATGCTTGAAGCTTACTGCGGTATCCTTGTGGACTGGCATGCTTTACTTACCTGCACACATCTCTCCATCATATGCTTCACAGACCCACTCATGGCATTCACATAGTGGGCCATAGTATTTTCCTGGCTCTGTCACTTGGCAGATGCAGACCCCACAGTCGCATTGGCCTCTGCCGTTGCACAGTTTTCCTCCTGGCATTTGACATCTGCGCTCCGACTCATATGGTGACAGTCTGCAAGATGAGTTGCTTCCCAGACCATTGCTGTAGGAGATGAAAAGGACAAGCTGTTACACACACACACACACACACACACACACACACACACACACACACACAAAGAACCACAGACCTTGCCTCTCCTATTGTGTTTATCTGACAAATCATTCAAGATTATCTTGGCACTAAATGTAGGCAGTTTTACAAAATGCACCTTTCCAGGCTGCTAAATAATAATGAGGCAGAGTAGCTGGGAGTTGAAATCCATTGAATCATATATTGAGCTACCCATCCGCCATTACCACATGTTCCTCCGGATCATCATGCAATAAACCTGTGTTAAGCCAACCCTTCGGCTGTTTCATTGTCTTTGGTCCCTTACACTAAATTGGCGACGAGGATGGGATATGGCAGCCCATGGGACCAAGACATGCGCCGGTTTCGAAATCAGGAAACCGGGCGACTGGGAGATCTTCGAGATGGACTTCCAGGCAGCACTGATTGAGTCCGAAGTCACGGAAGAGGCAAAGAAAAGGGCCATCTTCACCAGGATGCTCGGACAGGAAACCAAAAGGACCTTGGTGGACCTGATTGCACCGAGGAGGGTGAGCGAATTCAAGGCCAAGGAGCTCATGCAGTTGCTGCGTGAGCACGTCCGGCCCGCCACGGCGATGTTTCCCGCTCGGAGTGCATTCTGGAGGCGAGTCCAAGCGCCCGGGGAGACGGTCGCCGCATTCGTGGCACCCCTGCGGCTGGCGGCCGGCCCGTGCAAATGGGAGAATGTCGAAATCACCCTCCGGGACTGTGTGCTGTGCGGCCTGAACGACGCCGAAACCCAGCACACATTAATGAACCAAGAGCCGCCTCCCACGTTGCAGGAGGTCGTCAGAGCGGCCCAGGCCGCAGAAGCTACAAAGGCTGGGGTCCAAGAACTCCAGGACTGGCAGCCGAAGTCGAGCAAGGCAGAGACTCCGGTACAGGCGGCCCAGCGAACTTCGAGGTCGTCCACAGAGAGCAGCGACGACGAGGACGTCCAGAGGGTCCGGAAAGAGAGCCGGCGGTGCGACGGCTGTGGAGCGGCCCACGACCGCGTAAAGTGCCCATTCCGGAAGGCCGAGTGCCACAACTGCGGCCGCCGCGGGCACATCGCCAAGGTGTGCAGGAAGAGGCGCGAGACCCGGAGGAGCTCCGCAGACCGTTCCGCGGGACAAGACCGCTCAACGAGACCCAAGGACGGCGCCCAGGCCACGCGGAAGCAGGACGGCGTGGGCCGCATCTCCGACGGCAGCGAGGACGACGCCCCAGTGTTCAGCGTGTCTGCAGGACACCCCCGCTACTTTGTTGAGGTACTAGTCCAAGGGGTTCCCATTAGGATGGAAATTGACTCGGGGTCCTCATATTCAATCATTTCCCAAAGGGAGTTTTTGGGAATTGCCCCCCACAAGCGACCCAAGCTCAAAGCGTTGAGGTCCACACTAAGGGACGTGCAAGGGAACAGCATTCCAGTGTTGGGGGTTGGAGAATTTCAGGTTAAATTCAAGAAGCATGCCGCGTCCCTCCGCCTAGTCGTGCTCAAAGGGGGAGATTGCAGCCTCCTCGGAACTCAATGGTTCCAGCCCCTGGGTTTGTTTATTGGGGGGTGCACGCCATTGGGATGCACGCCGCTGGGACTGATCCAATTCAGGAGGTGTGCGAGGCGCACCCCGAAGTTTTCAGAAAAGGACTGGGGAAATTCAAGGGGCCCCCAGTGACATTCGACCTGGACCCGGAGGTCCGCCCAATTCGTCTTAAACCACGCCGGGTGCCGTTCGCACTTAAGGACAAGATAGAGGCAGAACTGGACAAATTGGTGGGCCAGGGAATCCTTGTGCCTGTTGATTCTGCGGAGTGGGAAACTCCAATTGTAACCGCACTAAAGACCAATGGGGAGGTCCGCATATGCGCCGACTACAAGTGCACCATCAACAAGGCGATCCGCCCGAATGCATATCCGGTGCCGGTAGTCAGCCATCTGCTGGCCACGTTACACGGGGGAAAGTGTTTCACCAAGCTCGACTTAGCACAGGCCTACCAGCAGCTTACGGTGTCCCCTGCCGCAGCTGCTGCGCAGACCATAGTCACCCATAAGGGGGCGTTCCAGGTGACGCGCCTCCAGTTCGGCGTGAATTTGGCGCCTGGAATTTTCCAGTCACTCGTGGAACGCCTCCTGAAGGGACTGGAGGGAGTGTTGCCTTATTTTGATGACGTGTTAATAACGGGGGGGGGGGGAGTCGGGTTGAATTGGCCAAGAGGTTGGGGAAGGTCCTGACAATATTCGAAAAAGTGGGGCTGAGACTGCGAAAGGACAAATGCATCTTCTTCGCAACGGAGGTTGAGTTCCTAGGGTTTTGTGTGACTCCTGAGGGGATAAAACCATCCAAATCCAAGGTGGCAGCCATTAAGAAAGCCCCCCGCCCCACCTCCAAGCCCGAGCTGCAGTCGTTCCTAGGGCTGCTCAACTTTTACCACTCCTTCCTCCCCCGGAAGGCAGCGGTGGCTGAACCGCTACACAAACTGCTAAAAAAAGACCAGGCATGAAAGTGGGGCGATGACCAAGAAAGGGCATTTAGTGAGCTAAAAAGCCTCCTAGCGTCCAATGCCATACTGACCCACTTCAACCCCAAACGCCCGGTAGTTCTGACCTGTGATGCATCCCCGGTGGGGGTGGAGGCGGTGCTGTGCCACGTGCTGGAAAACGGAAGGGAGGCCCCGATAGCATTTTACTCCAGTCCCTGTCCCAAGCGGAGAGAAACTACGCACAGACAGACAGGGAGGCGCTAGCAATAGTTGCGGGGACGAAAAAATTTCACGATTTTCTGTATGGCCGCCCCTTCACCATTGTAACGGACCACAAGCCCCTGCTAGGCATTTTTACCACAGATAAGCCCACCCCACAGATCCTGTCCCCGAGGATGCTCAGGTGGGCCATTTTTCTCAACGCGTACCAGGACGCGTTGGTCTACCGGCCCGGGAAAGAGATCAGCCATGCGGACGCTCTATCAAGGTCTCCCCTCCCCATGACGCCCAGCCAGGTGAGCAAGGGGGAGCGGGACCATCAGGTCCTTATGATAGAGGTGCTGGATTCGTCCCCCGTAATGCCCGCCGACATTGCCAAAGCGACAGAGAAGGACAAGACGTTAGCGGCAGTTAGCTCCTGGGTGCAGAAAGGGTGGCCGGCGTCCTCCCCAGCGGAGGAGTTCGCCCCATTTTTTCAGGAAAAAGCTAGAGCTGTCCCTAGAGAGGGGGTGCCTCTTGTGGGGGCAGCGGGTGGTGATTCCCAGTTCCCTTTGGCCGCGGGTGCTCAAACTGCTGCACGTCAGCCACCCCGGCATCGTGCGATCCAAGGCGCTGGCCCGGAGTTACTTCTGGTGGCCCCAGCTGGACGCCGACATCGAGCACATGGTCAGCACTTGTGAAAGTTGCCAATGCTCCAGACCAGAGGAGGCCGCCTTCCCCACAGGGAATGGGACACGGCTAAGGGGCCGTGGTCCCGGGTGCACGTTGATTTCGCGGGCCCGTTCAGAGGCACCCTGTTCCTTCTTGTAGTGGACGCCTTCTCCAAGTGGTTGGAGGTTATCCCAGTCACGAGCACCTCCTCGGCCCAGACCATTAGGCATTTGCGGAGGCTCTTTTCCACGTTCGGCATACCCAACACATTAATCAGCGACAACGCTAGTTGTTTCATGTCCTCCGAGTTTAGGGCATTCATGGAGATTAACGCCGTTCGGCACATCACCTCCGCCCCGTTTCACCCAGCCACCAATGGCCAAGTAGAGCGCCTCGTCCGCACCACGAAGGATGCGTTGCGGTGCATGGGCCCCGGGGATCTGAACCTACAAGTGTGTCAGTTTCTGCTAGGGTACAGGGTGACCCCGTTGGCGTCAGGATACTCCCCCGCAGAGCTCTTAATGCGTAGGAAACTGACCACCATCCTTACTAGGCTAGACCCCACGAGGGTAGAGGACAAAGGAAGGAACATTGGGCTAGAGGCCACAAAGAGTTTCAGTGTAGGCGCCCCCGTGCATTGCAGGAATTACGCCAGCACGGGCCCAGCCTGGGTACCGGGCGTAGTTGTGGAGCAAACCGGCCCCGTGTCGTACCGCGTGGAAACCAGCACAGGGCTACTGTGGAGGCGGCACGCGGACCAGCTCCGACGCAGGGTCCCCGATGAGCAGGGCACAGACCAAACAGAGAAAAAATCAGTGTTAGGGTTCTCCCCCACCCGTTCAGCCCAAGGGGGAGGGAAAGGGGACCGCGGGTCCCCACCAAGGGGGGAGGAGGATGTTCTCGTAGATATCCTAGGGGATCTTTCCGAGGAGGAGGAACCCGACCCCATACATATCTCGCGGAATTCCCCCACAAATGCGGGTACCCCAACTGAGTTAGAATTTGATTTTCAGAACCGGGGGGGTTTCGGAGTGGTCCCCCACCCGTCCAAGCGAGAAGAGGGGTTTTTCGTTAGCCCCGATTGCCCCCGGTCTGCCCACAATGGAGTTCTTCCCTTCCCCTAAGGCCGCCAGACCGCGGCAAGCCACTAACGAGTCTCCCTCTCCCATTTCAGGACAAGGGACCAGGGAACAAAGAAGCAGTAGCGCCCCCGGGGGGGTCAGCCCTCATCACGGCCCAAACGCACATGCAACAAGCCATCTTGGCTGAGAGACTTCGTCTCATCCTAGGGGGGAGGGATGTTGTGTTCTGTAAAGCTGTGCCTTTAACAATGTACCTTAGCCATGTGTTAACAATGTAACCTTTCTGTGTGCAACATCATAACCTTCAGCTGTATCAATGTAAACCTGATAAGGGGACGCGAGCTAGTGACCACTAGATGGCAATAGCGAGCGTCCAGCTCTCATGGCTCAGATTCACCTGGTTCAGCAGCGCGGGAAGATTCCCCGCCACCTCTTCACCTGCTCAAGAAGGGCGTGACCTTCCAGACGTCACGCAGGCAGCAACCAATAAGCTGTCGATGAGCCACATTCAAATGTATAGCCAGCTGTATATATTGAGCTACCCATCCGCCATTACCACATGTTCCTCCGGATCATCATGCAATAAACCTGTGTTAAGCCAACCCTTCGGCTGTTTCATTGTCTTTGGTCCCTTACACTAAAAACCCAGAATAATTTCTGACATGAAATTATAATTATTGTCTCTGTAAGAGTGGCTTTCATCATGAAAATGCTTCTCGGAGGTAAGGAATAGCCTCATGCTTGAAATGAGCCACCAAGTTATAAATTGGTTTATACATTAGTAAACCTTAAACCTCACAGAGGTTGCCCAACTAGTTAGACATCTCATTGCAACTGTCTACAATGCATAAAAGTTGTGGAAGAGAAGATAAAGCTTCCTGAAGTGGTTCCAGAAGATGAAATCTCAATATTTGTAAAAAAAATGAAGAAGATATAATATTTAATTCCCTAATTGCCATTCCATACAAGATTGCCCAAATTACAAAGTGTGTAATGTTTCCTGATAGCACTGAGATGCACAAATGATAAGATCCAGATATAGACTCAGTTATCAGCATGTTAGAACATCTAGAGCAGATTTCTTTAATGTTTTTAGAGTACAGAGCTGAATATTTGTGGGGTTTCAAATATAAGACCATGGTGTTACAAGTTTTTTCTTATATCAGTTTTCTAGTGTAAAGGCCAGAATTGGAACAGTTTACTAGATTTTAATTTCTCCAAGGCTGCTTTCACCAGGATCATGAATGAACATAGACAGTACATAAAGTTGGCTGAAACTGGCATATAAAAAATTAAGAGGTTTAACTTAATTGTTTTAGCAACTTAGGAAAACCAAACCAACAAATTCTATGAAGCTCTATCTTGTGCTCATTGAGGCTAAGTTCAAGGCACATTCCTTTCTCTCTGTGATCTGGGATAATTGATGTATCATGCACATCTGTGGCTTTAACTTTCAGAACATATTTGAAGCTTTGCTTCTGCACTTTAGACATTCACTTTATTTTGCAGAGGCAAGCTGCATGTGGAAGAAAAGGAGATAGAAGAGAGAGAAATTACAACCACTCACACACTTCTTAATGCCACTTCCTTTCCACAACCTGTTGCCCAAACCCAAAAGGCTAACAGTTAAATAAAAGAACAAAGCTTACCGCAAGGACAGTGAGAAACCTTGTGGAATCTCTGGCAGCAGAATGAGTAGTGGAGACGCCGAGAGAAGCAGCACCATGCTGAGGACTCCCGATGTGTACATGGTCAGATCTCAAGGCAGCAGCAAATGAGGAGTTCAATGGGAGAGTTCGAAATACAGACAGACCCAGTAGGCTTGCAGAGTTCCAAGCTGGCCAAAACCGGCTCCTTCCCTCTGCGCTCCAGCAAGTGCCTTTGATTAGCTGCCTGGAAGCTGGATTTGGGCAGCATCCTGGAAGGAAAGATTGGTGCCAAACCCCAAAGTTTACAGTCTAGGCAGGGAAGTAATTAGAAACAGTTGTACAGCCAGATGGTTTATTTTGACATAATAAAGTATCCTGTTCACAGTTCTGAGTCTTATTCTGGAAAGACAGGCACCCTAAGCATTTGAAGAAAGTACACTTGAGTAAACTTTGATTAATAGAGAGTTTGAGATAGTCGTGGCAAAGTGGCTGGGGAGAAAGGTACATTTGGCAGAAAATGCTACAACTGTATCCAAGTGCAATGTTAAGAGTTCAGGTGAATACTTCAAATTCTTTAGAGTAGTTAGGGGGAGAGGAAGTAAGTAAGCAAGCTAGTTTTCTCCTCCCCCTAGTTCTTGGTTTGGAAAGTGGCATGATATAAATGGTTCAGGCTGACAGGAACTCCAGGATCAAAACATTATTCGGCAGCATAGGTAGCTTTTCACACATTAAAGGGCAGATAAATCAGGCTTGCCACACACTGTATGTTTTCTAGATACAATGTTGAGATTTGCAAATATATATTTGTTCCATCCACATTTTACAAGTTGAGACATTTAGAGAAAGCATTTACTGTATGGAAAAATGTATATTATAATCTGTGAAGCAATGTGTAGTCATTTAGTATTGTAGTGGTGAATGTGAAATTTACAGGTCTTCAATGAGACACGCATTGAGAGACTCATGAGCAAAATATCCATTGTCTACTACCAAGTAATGCATTATTAATGTAAATTTAGAGGCATTGTTTTAAAGCAGGGGTTCTCAACCTATGGCCCACAGCACCAGCCCTTGTTCCTGCCACTGCCACCCTTGTCCCCTCAGCTTGGCTTGGTGCGTACCTAACACCGCTCCATAGCAGGGTGGATGTTGTAAGAAGGCTTACAACATCCACCATGCTATGGAGCAGCATTAGGGACATGCCAAGTCAGGCGGAGAGGACAAGGATTGAGGCGGCGGTGGCGGCGGACACACACGGAAGCATGTGGCTTTCCTGGGGGCTACTTTGGCCGAGTGCGAGCAAGGCCACTCAGGACCCCTCCTTCACCCATGGCAGGCAGGGAATTGATGTCATGGGCATTGGGGGGGGAGTGTTGGTGGGCCAGACCAATGGTGTAGGGGGAGTGTTAGCAGTTGTGGTAGTGTGTGTGGGAGTGTTGCTGGTGGCAGCAGCATGGGGGGAGTGTTTGCGGGCAGGACTGGTGGTGTGAGGGGAGTGTTGGTGGTGGCATCATCATGGGGGGGGGGTGTTGGTGGGCTGGACTGGTGCTATCCCCTGCCACCACCACTGCCAAAGGTGGAGGTGGTGGCAGTGAATGGTGGGGGCTCAGGGTGGTCCTGCTGCCAGCGGCAGCAGCAGGGGGAAACACCAATCTGGTCCGCCAACTGTCTGAGGGGGTGATCCAGCCCCCAGCTTAAAAAGGTTGAAAACCCCTGTTTTAAAGTGTGTGCTTACCTCTTCCACCCTCAAAGTTAATAGGTCATGGCAGCAAAAACATAACCCTACCCCTTCCCTCTCTTTAAAAATGCAAACCACATAGGATGTACCAGGAAGCCTACCAGAAATGCTAATAACCTTTAAACAAGGCACACAGGTTGCCCATGCACCTTGCTTCTGTTAAAATTCCACTACAGTTCTGTGTGCTTTTTCACTTTAAAGGGGGAACCTAGTTTCAGTTTCTGGAGAATTTGGTCCACAGACCTTAAAAGGAGACTATATCTATATCTATATCTATATCTATATCTATATCTATATCTATATCTATATCTATATCTATATCTATATCTATATCTATATCTATATCTATATCTATATCTATATCTATATAGATAGATAGATAGATAGATAGATAGATAGATAGATAGATAGATAGATAGATAGATAGATAGATAGATAGATAGATAGATAGATACACACACACACACACACACAACCCTTCTTTCCAATGCAAGGTTGTGGAATAATGTTCAAGTCTTACACATTATGAACCAAAGGAGAAAAAAACCTCTGTGTTTAATGTTAGAGCTTGAGAAAAGCAATGACATTAGTCCTCATGATTTAATATATATATATAACCTGCTGTGAGTAATGTTATTTTTAGCATGTTGTTTCTAAGCGCATACCTTTTCCCAGCTACTGTGGTTCAATTTCTGATCCGCCTTGTCATTCTATTTAACAATGAGAAACTGCATTCGTGATACACAGTTATACTTTTCACATATTGTCTGGCTGGAAAGTCATGTACTTGTATTTCAATGGCACAGTTTACAAACACTGCATTGCCAAACCATGGTTTGAAATTCTGAATGAAAAATGGGCAAATTACACTTTAGAGTTCTGTTTCTTTTTAAAAAATTCCTGTCCTCTTAGACCTGTTTCTTCATAATTTTACCTCTATTTCTACAGTGCAGCAGTTGCTTGGGCAGAACAATTGATAGACCACCACAGTTACAGTATATCAAGACAGTCAAACATAATCCCAAGAACATAGTACAAACCATGGTCTGGGCATTTGGACAAATGTTTCTGATTTCTGTTTCACTGATCATAGACTGAAGTTTATCAGTTCAGAAATCATGTTAGACCATAATTACGCTTCTTTGTTAACCCGAGTTTCTTGCGATCACTGAATTAAGGTTATTTGCTTCAGTCTGGACTTTCTAGCATCCAAACATTAGCTAGATGCCAGCAATATGAAAATCGAAAGCTGCCAGTGAAATGCTAAGATTGCACATCCATGAAGCTTCAAACAGCTTTTTAAAATGTTCAAATAGTGTATTTGAAATGCAGTTGCCCAGTATGGATAACGTATAATATGCAAGAAAACATTAAAAATATTAGGCTTACACACATAACTCAGAAAGATGTAACATTTCCATTAAGTTTAAAATAACACTCTGTGCAATCAACAATCACACAGTGAGAAAGACTTTATAGTCCATGATTTGTATGCTGTTGTTTTTAATTTCAGTGCCTGCCAATGGTCTTTTCAGAATTCTGTTGAACAGTAAAAAGAACATCTTCACTTTTAGCTATGTTACTTAAGCAAAGGAGACGCTGTACAAAATACTGAACAAGATCCAGAAGTTACCAGCTCATGCAGCTTCATCTAGCTTCATTGCCCACACCCATGCATGCTGTTGTTCCTCTACCACATTTCCCCGAAAATAAAATAAGACCTAACAGGAAAATAAGCCCTAGCATGATTTTTCAGGATGCTCATAATATAAGCCCCCAAATAAGCCCCAGTTAAGACAGCCAGCCAGATTTTAATTGGAGGGCCAGAGGGAGGGGCTGAGTAGGTTGGTCCTCCCCCCCCCTTTACACATTTTCTGGCCTGCTCTGGTGGGTAAAGGAGCAGAAGCAGGTGAAGATGAGGAGGAAAAACTCCTTCCGCTGGCAGAGGAGGAGTGGCGGCAAAGAGCGGGCTGGTTTTCGTCCCTCTAGTGCACTGGAGCAGCAGCAGCAGCCACCATGGTGCCACGGAGCCCATCCTGTGTGTTGTAAAGGACAAAAAAAGGGACATAACTCTGAAAATAAGCCCTAATGCATCTTTTGGAGCAAAATTAATATAAGACCTGGTCTTACCTCTGACTTTTTAAAAATCACTCCTAAAAAGGAAAAAAACTTTGAAGAGGAAGAAATTTAAGTCTTTGTGCAATTTGTGTTTAAAAAAATCAATCTATAATTATCATTATCAAAAATATTTTATTATTTCATATTCTTCATGAAAAAAATTCAGTGCTATCAATTCTGCATTTCATTTTTCTTGCCTTTGGTGCAGACTGGACTCAGCTGGTCAAGGTACAGAGCAGTTGAGGGGGCCAGACTAGTGGTCCCCCCACCATAAACCCTGCTGTAAATGTGTCCGCATCTGTCATAAATGCATCTGTAACTCTCGTAAACATGTTTATGACAGCTGAAAACACATCAGCAGCCACTGTAAATGTGTCCATAGCTGCTTCCAGCAGTGGCAATGGTGGTTGGAGTGAGGGCAGGGGCCGTATGATTTGAGGCCATGGACCGGATTTGGCCCATGGGTCATAGGTTGGTGACCCCTTATATAGAGAATAAATTAATACCTTGTGTCAAGGTCCAATTGGTCAATTTACAGATGTGGTCAATATATAGAGGTTGGCTTTTTATTGTGTAAATATGGTGTTAGTCAGATCTATGAAAAGTGGCCAATTTAGGGAGGTGGTCAATGTAGAGAGGTGGTCAAATATGGAGGTTTTACTGTACTTTGTACTTATAGTAAATAGCAAAGGAACCTGTAATTTCTTCAATGCAATGCATTGAGGCAAATCTTTATCATTATAAGATTAATCAGGAAAATTAAAATATGCCTCTATAAATAGCCTAGAATAACACTTAAGGCACTTATTACTTATCTTGACAACAGAGAGAGAAATAACATATCATTCAAGTTAAATATGATCAGAGTCATCAATACATGCATACTGAGGCACACTTGATTTTTATGTTAACCACAGAGAAAGAAAAACAGGAAAACAACATGTCATTTCAAATGCTTCACTATCAAAACCTGGACTCTGAGGTGTACAGTTAAGAGAGAATTAGCGCAGCTTCTAAATATATTTAACTATATGTTTAAAATCAAAAAGTGAAAAAACACACTTAGAGTAAGAGACTTAATATTTTCAATACTTAACTATAAAGAAAGCAGTTGGCTTATTTTACTTAAAACAGAATGCATCAATATAGGAAAATGCAAGAGAAAACCAAAGCATGATGCATTAAAGGTAGTGCTGTCTTTGTTCTCAGTGAGAACTGTTATTATTTTGGCATACATAACATAAACATTGCAGACTCACATCCCCTCTGTAGTACTGTCGCTCCTATCTCTTTGGCAAGGTTCCCAGGTTCTTCAAGTA